>JABUQX010072545.1:22500-30000 GCA_015478945.1 Trachelipus rathkii
GAGACTGAATAATGATAATTATCTGAGAAGGGGGGCGTCATAGACACAGTAACGAGTGTTTAAATTGTTGCAATAGATTTGTTCCTAGGGAACCGACATTTAAAGATGAATAGGAAGATGAAACTTAATTTTGGCAACATTTATCAAATGGACGTTTCGGGTATATAAACGTTACCCATCATCAGCACTGCAATTAAAATAAAAAAATATAGCATTTTATAACACAAAATATAAATATAATGAACTAATATAAAACTAATACATAAATCGACACACATTAGTTTCCTCCGACGCTGTGTATCGCTTACTTGTATCTCTAGTGATCAGATGTCGACTGAATGACATATTCTAAACATTTGGCAGGAGTAGTGGTTAGGATTTCATTCTAGTCTTTATCTCTTACACATGCTCTATTTCATTACTTATAGGGTTGCTCGCTTTTCTCCCGAGCTTTAGATATATAATCATCTACCTGTTATTATTAATTCTCTAGTTATATGCATACTCTGCTTTCATTTTTCTATAATTCACATGTCCCTTTCGGCTGTTGTTGAAAGGATGACATGTCTTCCTTTTCCTGTCAATATGATAATGTTCTCTTCCCGCCATGTTATGTCTCTTTCTCTCTCTCTTACTTACTATATATCTATCCCCTCTATCATCTCGCATGATTTTTATCCCATCCTTTAGTAATGATTCTATCAGCGAATCACTCAGTTCATTACTAATGACTGATTCAATTTCGACACGACACGCATCTACCTTTGTCACTTAGTCATTTTACTTGATTTTCTTTTCGCAGCATATATTGTTCCTGAGTGTTCACTTTTTACTCCTCATTGGTTTCTCTGTGATTCTATTTTCCTTACTTGTTGTTGACTCTCCACCTGCTCTCCCGCTGACTGATTATAAAACTTTAATGTGAGGTCTTCTCAACTTTTAAAAATCAATTTAAAAATTAACTTCAAAAAATCTTCTTTAGGACTTTTTCTTACTTTATATCTCTTTCCAGTTTTCCAATCCTAACGTTTTTTACAACAGATCTCTTGTTTGAATAATATATCTATCGATAAAAACATCTCTAAGCTCTTAACTAAACAAAAATAATAAATATCCTTTGAAAACATCTTATCGGGTTGCTAGAGCGGGATCAAAGAAGCTGAAATATTTTTAATAATATATATATATATAATTAATGTTAGAATGCGAGTCTTTTAATTCCACTTACTCTAGATTATTATATTATAAAGCCGGTAGAAATGAGTTTCTATCCCGCTCTGTTTGATAATTATCGCTCAAAGCCAGCCCTCTTATCTAGAAGAAGAGGGGTTCAAATTTAACATATCTTTTGAATAGGGTCGAGTCAAAGGTTAAAAAACTTATATGCTGTTCTGTGCTTGTCAATTCACTTAACACGACGTTAATGCTTTTTGTCCTTTTCTATAGGTACTATAATATCCGAGGTGCTCTAAATTTGAATATTGACCTACACTTACGTATAACATCATACCTTACAACGCCCTTTAAATTATTTCCTAGAGATACATAGTTAATGATCTCAGTGCAGGGTTTGTGAGTCGGTATTAATTTCAAAATAATTTAGCTTCCGAACTCCGACTCCACCCTCTTGAAAATTACCGTGACTCTCCAACTTACCGACTCGAACTCCTGAATCTTACATGAATATACTAATCCGAATTCCGACTGCACTCGATTAATAACCTAGACTACCACCTAAACTTTTTGAAAAATTATAACTAATATACTATGCACTATTCCGCTTATCGTCTATCCTGACACTTATATTATTATCCGACTCAACTCTCTGGAAAAAATTTATAAATATATTATATATAATATATATATATATATATATATATAATAATATATATATATATATATATATATATTAACATATAACTATTATTAATATCAATAATATATATAATATCTATATATATTACTATATATATATTATATATTATATATTTATAGTCATTTGATAGAGGTCTGGAGTCAGGTAGTTTAGGATATGAGATTGGGATCCGGCTTGGGAGGGCGCTAATGGTCATACAGACATGAGTAAGGGTTGGAAGAGGGCTGAACGATAATGGCGAAGTTACTCATGAGTATGTTTATAATTATGAAAGCTATATTTTTATTCGTTTTTGTGGAAGAAAGAAATTTTACCTAATTTGCGCATGACTTACTTTTCATAAAATATACTTAAGATAATTCCATAATTATTATTAAACTATAATAGATATATCAAAATAAATTTTATTAAATAATAATATATAATATTATAAGCTAGAGAGATGGTTGTGCGTTAGTGTTTTTGGTTCCTTATTTCTGAGTGTGTGTTATTATTTGTCATATGTGTCAGACCTTAATATCTACTGTGAGGTGAGATATGAGATATTATGAGGTGTGATAAAGATAGTTAACTAGTGTACTATAATAGATAGTGTTTCAGATTATGTGAGCGATTACCCCATAACTAATGTGAAGCTGTATGGTGTACTGAGATAGATTATAGGATAGATAATTGTAGAAATCGGACATAAAATGTTAATAAAGAGTGTTGTTTGTAGAAGAAAGGGTAGTGCAGAGAATCAATGAATACGTTGCAGGTGAATGAGTTTGTTCCATAGGGTAGAGGAAAGATAGAAGAATAAGTCAGTGGTTTTCTCTTGGTCATATAGACTGCATGTTATAGTGTTGAAATATTGGTGACCGTAAGGGAATAGCAGACCGGATCTGAGAGGTGAGAACCAGAGGATAAAAGTTGAGCTGAGTCAGTACACGCCGATATGGGTATATTCTCGTGAAAGGTAGAGCACACTTCTGCAGTTGTGCTCAGTAATAGGGGGCGCACGAGAGAGGCATCAGTCCATAATCAGGGATTGCTATTGTTCTGGTTGTTTGTTGTAGACGCAGGCTTGTATCTCGCCGTTTTTGTGCCGTTGGTATACCCTGGGTTAGGTATAGGACGCACTAGACTACACAATATGCGTCGCAGGAGATGTTCATGGGCCAGGTTGAGGTTCCTTGGTGGACCTATGCTTTCTAGGGTGGGGATTTTGTTACTTCGGCTGTTCACTGCAAAAGGCCGACGACGACCTCTCCTGACGCGTTTGAGATACAGCGTATGAGATGGCCTAGGCGGCCGTAAAACGTTGGCGCAGAGGAGATTTGTGCTTTTCTTCAGAAATTTGCGTCCATATTATTCTACTACTTCTCTTTTATTCTGTTTCCAGGTGTCGATTGCTACGGGCAGACTGAGCGCTGAAGCACAGGTCTCTGGCAAAACTGGAGGGGGAGGAACGGTCGGTGATGATAAATGGCATTATTACATACGTGAGTGAGAAGTTGTTACATATATATTATATGATATTATAGCTAATATATATATATATATATTATCTATAATATATATATTAACTATTATAATTATATTAATATATATATTATATATATATTATTATCAATACATCATATATTTAAATTATATTAAATATTATATAATAAATATTCTTATATATATATTAATATTATATATATTATATATATTATTATATAATTGACCGTAAGTGCAGAAATTTATTTCTGTTTATACATATATAGTATTTATTATATATATATATATTAATATATATATATATATATATTATAATATATATAAGCTATATTACATAATATTAATATATTATGATATTTATAGATTATTCATATAATCTAATTTCTATATAATAATATAGTATATTATATATATATTATTATAACTGTCAAATATAAGTAGGGGTAGGTAGTAAAATATTTGCTTCCGGGCTGGAGACGCAATTATTCCACCACCTCTTAAATGGTGGACAATAAATTCTTAATTGTTCAGCCAATTTGTGATGTACAAAAAAAAAACAAACTGTAGCTTTTTCTACACCCTCTAAAACGTCGTTTTCGACTGTTTTCTCAACGTATGTAGTAATTCTTTCAGTTTTTTACAAATCCTTCAAAATCATCCCTTCTCTCGGAAAAAAATCGGTAAATCTCTTTCGAAATGACTTCAAACTTGAAATATACAGTACATAGATGTCCATTAGCTACAAAATACATGAAATGAGAAATCGTCTTTCTAAAGAAAACATTCTTACTCCTTCAGCCTCACGAGTAGCTCTTACCCTCAAGCCAGAAATCATCCTTGTTGCACTTTACAGTACTTTTACACTGCTCTTCAGCATAGCCTAGGTCTTGTCTAAATAAATGGCGCCAACCTGGCGCAATACTCTAATAAATTGACCCTAAAAATAGCTATTATTCCTCTACTTATAACTTTGTTGTAGTTTGTAAACATATTGCGATTTATGTATACCTTAACAATCTTTACTACTTTATTCTTGCTTCCAAACACTGATAGTTAAGTTTCCAGATGCTGCTTATCTCACATCTAATCTTTTTTTTGGTCGCACAGACTCAAGCCAAATCCCCTTCATATCGTAGTTAAATCTTTTATTTGAGTTACCTAAAAGAAGAACCTTGCACTTTTCACTACTAGTTGTACTTTACTTTTCACTTATCTGTCGACCTCAAGTAGTTTTTCAAGGTCAGTTCAAAACAATATATATCCAATGCAATTATTCTTTTACTTAAAGGTAGCACTTTGGTATCATACAATAAACTTAAAAACTTACATTTAAGCCCCTCGGATCTAAATTATATTTATATATAATATATATAAATAATATATATATATATATAATATATATATATTAATATATATATATAATATATATATATATATATACTATATATATAGTATTATGTATATATATATAACATATATATATATATATAATCTATATTTATATATCTAATTAATGATATCTATATTATTAGATTCATGACAAATTCGTAGCCCTCTTTTCGCAATAGAAGATTATTTCTCTATTATATATATTACTATATAATATATTATAATAAATTATATACTTATAATTAATATATTAATCTTATACATTTCTATTAATATATACTCATATATATATATATTATATATATATATATATATTATTTAGGGTATAGTGCCATAAAGTTATTGGTATTAAGGTTTATTGGCCTTTATAAGTATATTAGGCCAATTTTTTCGGGTATTATGGTATTGGCTCTCTCGATAGAGGTATTGGTATTTATAGCTACAAGGTATTGGTTATTGGTATTTATTAGGTAATTTTATTATGGTCAATATATGTGTCCAATAATACTTGTTCAGTATTATCCCTTATAAGTGTGAGTTAAAAAAATACTCAAAGGTGCAAAATATATAATTAAATCAAAATGTATTAATTTGCTGTAAAAAGATACCTTCCCTATTGTCATGAGAATTGTTCTTGAGTCCTTTCTTTCTTTATAGGAAGGAGTTTTAATATTTAACTCGAAGATGTTGAGTCATTAATTTCTTATATTAAATAGAATGATTCAGCATTACACGTATTCTAATTCGTAATATCATACGATCTAATTTTCTTTGATTTATTATATTATATATATATATATATAATTATATATATATATATATATATATATATATTTCAGAAATGAGCATCTTAGGTTTATCGGATTTGCAAACTGCTTTTTATCTTTTACTTGGAGGGTTTCTGACCAGCACCTTTGTCTTTGCTTGCGAAATATCAAGAAAAAAAACTCTGCTTTAGCAAAGGATTTTAGTATGAATTTTTCCGCAGACACCTAAATTAATAAGTTATTCTAAATCTGTTTATATTACTTTCCTTTTATGTAAAAGAAGGCATTTATATCATTCATTAAATAGAGTTAACTCTAAATCTTATGTTAAATTAAACTCTTGGACGGATGTTATTAATCTTGACAATCATTGAAGTAAAAATTACTTTTACCCTAATTATGAAAATAATTTGATTTATAAAATGTTTAGTGATATGTAAAATTTCGAAGGTAATGCTAAAGTGAAAGTAATATAAATCATTTTGAAGTTAAAGATAAGGAGGATAAAAGGAAGAATTTGTTAGAATTATTTTCTTGCTAGAGAGATGCTAATATAAAATGCATGATTCAATAAGTGAAATGTAAAAAAATATAGAGTAGAGTGACAATCTGGTCATTCTCTGCCTGATTATGGAGGTATGAAATAAATGTAGGAATATATGTTGCTGGTTATGAACTATTTGAGAGAAGCAGGAAGGAGTATGTCCAATCACTATTTGGCAGAAGCTTGTGATCACGTTACCGCATTTCTTTAACAACAACGCACATTGCCAGGACAATGATATTGAGAGAGAGAGAGAGAGAGAGAGAGAGGAGAGAGAGAGAGAGAGAGAGAGAGAGAGAGAGAGGGAGAGAGAGAGAGAGAGAATAAGAAGAAAGGTTGTAAGAGAAAAAAATATTCTTATGAAACAAAATTGATTTGTACATAAAAAATGCATGTCATGAATGAGATTTTTTTTACGGTATCATCACCGCTCACTGGTTGAGCAATAGTTAAGGAATAGATACTAAATATTAAATCCCTAAAATAATAATTTGTATAATCCCATCCACTTGACTCCAATTTAGCAGACGAGCAGACGAAAAGTGAGGGATACTGAATTTTGCAGGAAATACAAAAGACGGAAGAGAATTTCAAAGAACAATGATGACTGGAAAATTGGAAACACTACAAAAAAACAAGCCTCTTGTTTTCAGTGTTCTCATAAAATTCATAAACAGACACTCAGGGTTGTGGAGTCGGAGTCGGAGTCGGAGTCGCGGAGTCGGGGAGTCGTAGTTTTGAGAGGATGAGTCGGAGTTCGCAGTCGAGTCGGTAATTTTGAAAGGGTGGAGTCGGAGTCGGAGTCGGAGTCGGTAATTTTGAAGAGGGTGGAGTCGGAGTCGGAGTCGGAGTCGGTAATTTTCAAGAGGTCAGAGTCGGAGTAACTTTCAAGATAGTTGAGTTGGAATCAGAAAATTTTGAGCTGACAAAGTTATGAATTGTGACTCTGTGAGTGACTTCAATCGCTTCATAACAAGTTACTCACTTGCGACTTCCAATCAAAAATGCAATTGCAAACTCGAATTTTTTTTAACCTCAGCACCTTATGTTTCATTTGGATTATATTCTAATGATTCAACTTATACCATCTATATTTAAGATGCTGAAGAAATAAAAACTCCAAGGTACGAAGAGAAATTTTCTCTCATTGACATGGTATTCTATACTAGCCATTCAATACTATATATATCTACAGGGTAAACTTAAATGAAGATCAACAACAAAAAGCAATCTGCACTTTGCAACGTGACATTTGTATAAAAGGTTGCAAGAAGTTTCAACGAAGAAAAGAATAAATCTGAACATATTGTAAGTGATTGAAACTACTTACTATCCAAATTATCCTCTCAAGTCATGTTTTTCAGAAAGGCCTACAGAAGATGAGTAGAAAATCTACCTAGATATTGAAGAGTTAGTTCGAAATGCCTTCGACTGGTTTC
>JABUQX010072546.1:5000-27500 GCA_015478945.1 Trachelipus rathkii
ATATATATATATATATATATATATACTCTCCATCTGTTTATCAAATGTAATTCATTGACCCACCCTCAGACGTCCTCTTTTCTTGCCTCGATTAAAGCCTTTCCCAAGAATTTCACATCCATACCACAGTGAATTAATTGACAATTAACAGCCCTCTTGTTTTCCTTTTCTGCCATGAATTGTACATTTTGCAAAAGTATCATATCTAGTAATAATATCTAAACCCTCCCCCACTTTCATTTCATCAAGAAAACAACTCTAGAACTGGTTCTAGCAGAAAATAGTCGCTGTTCAGGGACTTAAGTGGTTTCTGTGTAAGTGTGCATAAACTGAAAAGAAAAAGATTAAAATTAGCACGTACTCAAAATTTAGTATGATGTAGAATAAGATACAGTAACCAATACAACGCTAATATGAATGTTTATTCCACAGGAATTTAAGAGCCAATCAGGACTCCGAGATCACATTCGCCTTCATACCGGAGAAAGGCCTTTTGTCTGCGATTTTTGTCAAATGAATTTTGCAAGAGCTTCTCACTTAAAGAGACATCGTCGCATGCATACAGGAGAAAAGCCTTTCGAGTGCAATGTCTGTGGAAAAGAATTCTCACGTGGGGACAAATTGAAAGACCATCTTAGGCGTCATGAAGCTGAAGACAAAATGCATCAAATTCGAAAACAACTTCAGAACTCGGATGAAAGTCTTGCTGATCCTACCAACGCTGTCGCTAGTGCTGCAGTTGCTGCAGCTGCTTCATTCTTCCAACAACAAAATTCGTCATCTAGTAGTGTTTCCTTTGGTGGCTTAAATCCCATGTCGTCACTCACGACAGTAAACCCTACGACCCTACGTCACAATTTCTCCTAAATAAGCTAACAGCACCACGAGATATTAAACAACCTCCTAACAAAAAACAGTGCACGGAAACAAGCAAGGTAAATATTGGAAATTTAACCCCATTTTCACAGTCTGTGAGTCAGATGTCAAATACTATAACATCTCAGGCCGAAAATACAGTGCCATCAATGTTAGGCGTCACTTCCATCGGAGAATGTATTCTACGTCCTATTAATTGACAATAGAACTTTATGCTGCCGCTTAACCCAACTTAACTTAACCTACTTAACAACACTAACTTAATATATAATTTTTTTAATGTAAATAATTTATTGTATTTTTAAAAAGTTACATAATCTTTTGAGTTCCTGACATTCTTTCAATAACCTTAAGACCATATGTTGATGGCTTAGAATATGTCAATGTAAGGTGTATATCACTCAATCAGCATTTTACGTAGTCTTTCGCAGGAAGCTGTTACAACAGCAGGAAAGTACTCAAACTTGTACGCAATCATATCGCGATTTTTTTGATGTTTCAGGAAAGTATTATTATCATCTTTATTTTCTGTATGTATACAGTATTTGACCTTCAAGTTTTACATAATTCCTATTTTATATTGCTCAACTATTATTATTATTATTATTATTATTATTATTATTATTATTATTATCATTACTTGAAGGAGGGCAGAATCGATAGAGCGACAAGTCGCATGGTACAAAGCTTGGGTAGTTCCCTCCTAGAATAGGGCACTGCCCATGAAGTGTGAATTTTTTTTATAAAAAAAAATAATAAAAATAGCCCCTCATGAAGGAAACCTTTCGGAGAAGAGAGGACTCAAGACACTTCGGTGTCTGGTCTGCAGAGAATTTCCTTCGAATATGTTTTTTATTTTTTGTATTCCTCCCCACTTCCAAATCCTAATCTTATCGTCATTTTTGGTCATTTTATTGTAATTGTAATTCTTATTGTTTATGTTATTATCCTAATATGTAATTATTTTCGTAAGTTTTTATTATTAGTATTATAGATTTTCTTATTACAGTCTTCGTTAGTTTATGCTTGTCCTTTTATCTGTCCTTCCAAAAGTTATTTTCCCCTTCTCCCTCTTCTTACACTACATACTAACATACATACTCCTTGTCTCTATTTGGGGAGTCTCAATCTCTGTTCAATCCTAGTAGGCATCGAGCTGTTTTCGCAGTTTGTATCATATGCCCATCTTGCTCTCCTTCCTCCGTGAGTGAGGGTATAGTTCAAGAGCAGAGTTATTCTTGCCTTTCTCCGGGCCGTCAATTGTAGGGTTGTGAATTCTATCTTTGCTTCCGTCGGTCTACCTCAGCGATTAGTACTCCAATACAGATTCAGCGACACCTATGAGAAGTGTGTGCTTTGGGATGCAGTCGCCTGAAAAATCAGAAATCCACCCAGCGAAGTTGAGGTATTCCATTATGTCCCATACAGACATTCATAACGATTCTACTTCTGTCTACACCGATGGTTCCCAGATAGATAAAGGGGGAGCATCTGCTGTTTTTTCTGATTTCGCTGAGCTGATAGCGATGGCCTTATTGAATGTGAACAGAATTAGTATCATCCCAACCTAGGGTAATTATGCTATCTTCTCAGACTCTAGCAGCACTCCTCTGATATTGTTCAACCGGTCATCTAGAAATCTCTTGGTTTCTGCCATCCAAGGGTTCTTATGATCTTTACACATGAAGAAGAAAGGCTTTACATTCTGTAGGGTTTCCTCTAATGTGGGTGTTCCGGGGAACGAACGAGCTGATACAGAAGCCAAAAATGCTGCAACCAATAGTGTAACAAATGGACAATACCTTCCACCTTAAGTTCAATTGGGTCACCTCATTACATTCAACAGAACTTCCTCTCATGCTGGCAGACATTTGTGGGGGGGAGGTTTCTCATGGCATCAAACTACAAAGTGCCAAAGTCATCATAAGATACTTTCGTCATATTGCAGGAGTCGCCGCCAGTTGGTGGTTCTGGACCCGCTTACGCATAGGACACACCAATCTTGCTCATGGTTTTTACATTTGCCATTCGCACGGATCTCTTACTATATACAAGATATATGGGGGTTGCGAGGCCATCTCTTCTCTCAGACGCAAGTTTTTCTCGAAGTTACCTACCATTCCTCTCTGCACTCACAAACACAGTATAGACACTTTCTTGTATTCAGTGGTGGTCCCTGTACGCCTACTCATATATTATTATTATTATTATTATTATTATTATTATTATTATTATTATAGCAACGAAATAATACTTTTGTACTTGTATAATTATTGGGCATTATTAATTATACGATAGCAACTAATACTTTTGTACCTGTATACAGTGCCTCCATTATATATATATATATATATATATATATATATATATATATATATATATATATATATATATATATATATATATATATATATATATATATATATATATATATATAAACTATGTATTAATAGAAAGTTTAGCTCTATTTTTTAAGTATTTCCAGATATTTTTATGTAAATATTATTATTATTATTATTATTATTATTATTATTATTATTATTATTATTATTATTATTATTATTATTATTATTATTATTATTATTATTATTATTATCATTGCAGTATTGTTATTGTCATATATGAATTTGAAAGTTACTTTCATATATGACGATAATTGAATAGGTCCTTTTTTATGAATCATCAATGGGATCCGAATTAATGTTAATAAATGGTTGGCTGTTTGCAAATGTTATTTCAAAAGGACGTATGTGTATATAACATTTTATCTGTAGGAAGGAATCTCTTATTTTTACCTATCTTATTAACCATCAAACGAATCTCTTACTATTTAGATTTGATATTTAACTTTAGAAAATAGATATTTTATTTTTTATTTCTTGGTTTTTAAATAAAAACTTGATTTAAAAGGTTTTTAAAGGTTTTAAGATTGTTTTAGAGATTCTGATTAATATGATTAAATTTATTTTCCTTTTAGTATATAACATACATGGTAAATTTGTACCTATATTTATTTATTTAAGAAAGTGTATAAATATTTTTTTTATATAATTTCTGCAAACACGATCTCGCCATTAGTTGGTGCCATTAACTACGTTCACAAATATAAATCATTCCATATATTGATGCCACAAATATGTTACAGTTTTTGTTGCTGGACAGTTTTTCACAAAGGATTAATACATAATTTTGTGCCGGTAATGAAGAGAACTTTAAATAAAAATCTTTCGGCGCTTCCTGTGTCAAAATATATGTTCTGTATGGAAAATAAATCTAAAACCTATTTCATGAGAATCACTTCATAGTTTTCAAGACATCACTTAATTATGTTAATATATATGATTCATCCTGCTACCACATTAATTATGTTAATAATATCTATGATTCATCCTGCTACCACTAGGCAACAGAAAATATTGCTTATATTAGCTATTGCTTTTGCGCCTATTCCTGGCTATGTCGTGATGACCTTTGTTGGGGGATACCATTATGCATGTTTCATTACAGTATGATGAGTATCTTTTTCTCTGAATTCCATTTCTGTGGCGTTTTCTTCGAGAAGATAAGGAAGTATTACTCTTTTAATATCCTGTCATGTTATATGTTACACAGTTTAAAGTTTTATTATGATGTTTTCAATGGATAATCTTTACTTCGTTAGGATCCGTTATTCCTTTTGTGACGCATCATACCACAGGTCTCCTCCTAAGGGGAAAAAAAGTTTTTTCTTTTCTTGTAGATTTCTGTCTAGTTAAAGACCACGATTTTTTATTTATTTATTTATAATTTGTCTTTTAGTGGTTTTAATTAAGTTTCGGCTGTTGTACCTCTTCCTTTTTTTAGTTTTTAATTGAACTTTGTATTTGGACTTTTCATTTTGTTTCTCATTTGTGTTCTAGAGGATGTCTTTCTCTTGCTGGTATGTCACAGGATAATTTCCTTAGGAGATTTAAAGAGTTCAGTCGCAACTAAAGGGTCTTTACGTGGTCTTACCCAAATAAAAATGAACGGCTTTAATTTCTGACAATGAAATCTTGAACCCATAGGTGTTAAGAGTAGTTCAAAATCTTTCGACCAACCATTCTATCCAATTTGGTGTTCCATATTCGAGTTATCTACACGTATTATGGTAGTCTTCGGGAACTACCTACACTAACACTAACATGGAATACCAAAATGAATAGAATGATTGATCGAATAGATTTTGAAATGAAATCTTCTAACACTTACGTGTTAAATTTTCATCTTCAGAAATTAAGACTGTTTTTTTGGGGGTAAGTTCATGTGAAACCACTTTAGTTGTGACTGAATTCTTTAAACAGGTCTCCTAAGGAATTCATTCTGTGATATCAGTGACTAGTAAAACTGGGACAGATCCTGTTTACTAGTTTTGGTATGCCATTAAATTGATTGGCAAAAATCATGGTTTCAAAAAATTTGAAATCAGTCTGCTGGTTTCACATTTCTAATGACGGAAATCATTTATTTGTTTCCTACTAAGGAAATCTATTACAACTGAATCGCCTTGGAATTTATATACCTATATCTTTTTCTTAAACAAAAGATTCTTTGTCTTTCATATCTATTTTAAGCAGTCAGACTTCTTAATCACATGTTCTTCCCTTCCCTTTGAATGGACGAGGTTGAAGAATTGTTGTGTATTCGAGTTTACGCTGTTTATGCCTTTTCCTTAGTACCCATTTTGAACTAAATTTTTCCTGCTCATCAATGTCTCCTATATTATGGAAGATATAATCAGGGGTAGATCCTGTTATTTAATTAAAATTGTGTTAACTTTAAAATTAAAAAAAAAAAAAAATACTAGGTTTTCTTTCATGATTATGGAAATAATATATTAAAGGGAAGGATCTTTGAGCGCCCGGTAGCTCAGTGGAAGAGCACTTGCTTAATGTGAGCTATTCTCTCCTTAGGCTTAGCTTCGTCCTACTCAGGCGTAAAAACGAGTACTCTCC
Organism: Trachelipus rathkii; assembly: GCA_015478945.1. Taxonomy (NCBI): domain Eukaryota; kingdom Metazoa; phylum Arthropoda; class Malacostraca; order Isopoda; family Trachelipodidae; genus Trachelipus; species Trachelipus rathkii. The sequence goes on from JABUQX010072546.1 coordinate 10,850, forward strand.
CTCCTTAAATAGGGCTCTAGAGGCCCGTGAGCTGTGATGTCAACTGTAAAAATAAAAAAAATGTACATTTCTAGGCTTGTATGTAATTTTGATTAACGGCATGTAGCAACCCGTGATATTTTGGTTCTCTGACCCTCTTTTTCTACATGATTATCGTGAATACTCCTTATCATTATATAATACATAAAGATTTCAAGTTTAGATAGTTACAACTTATAATAACTATATGACAAAGATACGTGCCAATTCTATTTTAAACAGTCATCGTTTTTATTATTTATTGTCATCGCTCATTCATATTATTGCTTAATAATAATATAGTCACTTATTAGCATTTTTCTTTCATGAAACTATTACATTATGTATTTTAATTTTATTTTGTGTTTTGAGGCTATACTTTTGTTGTCATAGAAAGTAATAAAATAAGTATTTTTTTTTCTTTACTAAGTATAAAACTGAACCTGATTCTTAATTATTTAGTTAGAATATCAATTAATATTCTTTTTTAAAAAAAAGTATGAAAAATATTATTTAACTAATATATGACTTTAAAAAATTATTTTACTAATATGTGGTCATTAATTTTTCATATATAGAAAAGCTAAGATATTACTATAAGGTGTTTTTAATTTCGTTATGCTATATGGCTGTGTGTGTGTGGCTAAAAAGCTAAAGCCTTCTAAAATTTCCAGTTACAAATTGTTATTAAAGTAATGAATTATATAATATTGTCTTATTAAAATATTCATGTGTATATTTTTGTATTTATATTAAGTGCCTAACATTGAAACATTTTAAAATACTTTACTTAATATTTCTAACATTGATGTTATTGGATAATATTTAAAAAAAAAAAAAAAAAAAAAAGAAGCATTGGTGATCTATTTTTGTATATACATTAAGTGCCTAACATTGAAACATTATTTACGATACTTGGCTTAATATTTGAAACATTAATGTTATTTGGTAATATTATAAAAATATCATATTCATCTACTAAAAATTATTTGATACATTACTGCTTAGGATGTTTTAAAACATAAAGCATTAATCTGACAATTGTTTTGCCACATTATTGCTTAAGAATGTTTTGTATATATTGGAGGAAGAGGTTGTATAATATTGTAGATATTTTATCGATAATTTAATATTTTAACGAAGATAACTACAGATTATGTTTAGATTAATAATTTTATTTTGTATTTTACTTTTTTTTTTCCTCCATTTTTTATGATATTTAAATATATTTTTATATATCATATGGCAATGTCGATAGATGCAGAATCCAAATTTAACTTAAAGAGACTTAAATGAAAGTTAAAAATGGGTAATTTGAAAGTCACTTGTCTCGTTTAATTTAATCTCTGTCAAGATTGAAAGAAAGGAAAAATTTATAATAGGAGTTTCCATGGCATTTACCCCCCCCCCCCTTTTAGTATGAATTAAGATCATTTACATAAAAGAAATATAAATATAGTAAGTTTCATATGACTGGCGATTTCCTAATGAAATATGATGTTGAAAGGTTATTTAATGCAGATTTGAAAAGTGTTTTCCTGTTATAATATTCCCGACTTGATAATCTATTTGGGAATTTAATACAATGCTTCTGAGTAAAGGACTTTCATCGATTTTAATGGGTATTCTACAGCAAAAGGCAAATATTTATGCAGATATTCCTTCCATTAAACAACGAACATCATTTAACTCATCTTCAAAAGTCGCGTTTGAGATATCAGGCTAGAACATTACACTGCGATTTTCCACAAATGTCTGTATGGTTGAGGTATATTCAGAGTTGTTGTATCCAGACTACGTTGGCATAAACCAAAGTATAATCTTATAATAAACCTGCAACCAATTATGGACGTAAAGCAAGAACGATTATTTTGGTCAATGCTAGTTTGTAGTTTTGCCAAGAGGTGGTGTTATTGAATTTTCTTTTATGTAAAAGTCCCCAAAATTTTTCTTCTGCGAAACCGCTCAGCCGCGCATCTTAAAAGAAACGTCTGTGCTAGCCATCAGAATTCCTTGTAGCTAAAGGAAAACTGCAAATAATTCAAATGGTTATGCGATTAAAGAAAACTGAAAATAGTTTTGGAATCTACATTGAAAAACTTTTCAGAATCATGATTTAATAGATTAGGCAATCATCATTTCATCTCAAATTGCAGTGATCTGAAATTAATGTTGAAATTTAAAGTAAATTTCTTCTGAATGTTTTTGTTTTCGTTTGCACTTTGCAGTATATTGTGTATCTTTTTATATGTATATAACTTAAAAAAGTCATTTTTTTTCTTTTTGTAAGAGATCTTAATTAGAGATTCGATGTATACACATAAAGAAAAATTATTTATCGAAATAAATGGCTGTTAAATTAGTCTATCGGTCTATACTTGTACAAATCGTGTATTTCATCGCACATATATCAATCCCCTAAAAAATTTCTTATCAAAATGCTGATCACTCGTTTAATTTTTTTAATTTTTTTTTATGTCGAGACAAGTTGGCTTGCCATGTAATAAGGTTGCCATAATTCTTTTAATGAATGGTGTTAGATAATTTCCTGATATATACTACTATTTTTAAAGGAAGGTAAATTGCAGAGGTGTGCCTTGTATTTATTTTTAAAGTATTATAAATATTAATATCTAGAATTAAGAAGGTACTAAGGCCTGGTATCTTATCAAAACTTCAAGTTTTGGTACATTTTATTAAAAGTGCCAAGTTTATATATATATATATATATATATATATATATATATTATACATATATATATATATATATATATATATATATATATATATATATATATATATATATATATATATATATATATATATATATATATATAATATATATATATATATATATATTGTAAATGCAATGCTATGTACTAGGTCTTTGATCTCAATCTTGGTTACGGAATATTCCTCCTGGCTCATTTGTTAAAGATAGACATCTAAGTGGTTATTAAAACTATTTTTAAGCTTAAAATTTCAAATTCAGCATAATATTTATTTTTATTTTCCTTTTAGTAAATAAATATTTGCTAATTTAATTTGTATTAGATAAAAAAAATTAGATAAAAAAAAATTAGATAAAAAAAATAGATAAAAAAAATGATAAAAAAAAATTAGATAAAAAAAAATTTATTGTCTCAGAGCGGACCTAACAGACACCTCGGTTATATGGTGTGCTGCCCCAACCCAGTCTCTCCCCAAGGCCGCAGCAAGTTCAGAGCTAAGACCGCAACCATCCAGTTAGGAGCTCGTAATGACAAAGATTACACCTTGATCCAATGAAAACTTGAAGGACTTAAGAAGGAAAAGTAAAGATTGCCGTTGGTAATCCGGCCGGTTCCAACAATATCATGAAAAACACTATATTCATTCACTCAGTCCGCTCCTAGATTATATATTTTACTAATTATAATAAAAAAAAAATTATTATTTTAATTTGCAAATTTGGTGTTCCGCGTTTTACTTGTTCTCTAATCCATTTAAGTGCATTTTGTTTTGTTTGTAGTTTCCATCGCGTGGAAAAACTCTGTGATGGCTGGGAAGCTGACTATACCAATTGATGATTTGTCATTAGTAATAACTTAAGAGAACAAAACATTTGCAATGTCCAAGTTACCAATTTATCCGGCATTTCCCTGATAAAGATGAAAATCTATTTCTTTCAACAGATCCATTCATCTTTAATGTTTCTGATGTTCCCGAAGACTTGCAAGAACGATTAGCAGTTTTCAACCTCGTACAAGAATCAGTTGGATCAAGTGCAAAGAATTATCCAGCTTTGTTAGACTGTTTTAAGAATGCCTTCTCTGATTTCCAATGCGGATTCCGGCACCATCTCTCAACAGAGGATCCATTGCTTCGTCTTGACAATGACATTCGTGAGGCCTTCTCCAATAACAACCCTGTATTGGAGGTGTTTTTTGACTTGGTATCCTTCTAAAATTATTCTCTCGGGCTTAGAGGTCAGTTGCCACAGATTATTACCCAACGTTCTTACTAATAGAACTTTCCTGGTTCGATGCTCTTCAGTTTTATCGCCCCTTTGTGTTGGATGAAGGAGTTCCCTAGGAAAGTGTTCTCAGCGTATTACCTTTTGCCATCGCATTTAACGACATAGTCGATTCCGTTCCTAACCCTGTTGAATATTTTTTTCATGTGGATGACCTAACCCTCTACGTATCGGGTCGTCTGGTGGCGTATCTTGAACGTCAGCTCCAGTTGGCGATAAATAACATCACTGCTTGGGAGGGGTTTCACATGGTTTTCGGTTCTTCCCCTTCAAGACCAGCGCAATGTTATTCCGAAAGAGCTGGTCGGAGTTGCCATCTCCTTCTCCAATCTATTGCTATATATTTTCCAGCTGATTCCGGTGGTTTCCAGCGCAGATTGCCTGTTCTCATTTTGAATGACCGACTTCATATGTCCCACACGTTACACACTTTAAGTCTCGATGTTCCAAGGCTCTCGATCTTCTCCGTGATCTCTCTAGTAAGTCTTCTGAATTTGAACACTGCTCTCATTTTGTCATAACAGGATTATGACTAGTCTTAACCTCGCTTGCTCCACACGTTCGACCCAGTTCAAAATGCAGACCTACGAATTGCTGTAGGAGCTTCCCGTTCCTCCCCTAAAGTAAGTCTGGAAGTGGAAGACAACGTGATGTCCCTCTGCCTATGTAGAGTGCATTATGTGCACCGACTAAATGCTACACCAAACGCCTACCACCTCAGTCCTGACCCCAATCAGTTTGCTGAGATTGTATACCATTGTCTCATCCAACTGCATATCCCTCTGCAGAGAGTATTATTGTACTTCCTTGACAGTGACTACTCACCCAATCTAAATCCGGCTGCTTCGATATGCTTCGCTCTGTTTTCGTTGACTAAATCCGATCATCGCCCTTTAGAACTTTTTACCGATGGATCTAAACTGCTTGACGGAGTTTGCGCTTCTGCAGTCCTTCCGAATTTCAGTCTCACTCACTCTCTCCAACTTTGCCTCCACGTTTACGGCAGAGCTGGCAATGATTCTAATGGCTCTCTCTCGAATTCATTTTATCAATAGTGAAGACACATTTGTCATATACTCAGACTCTCGTATTGCTTTACAGGCCCTTCGAGTCTTGTGCCCAAAAAACCCTCTGGTGTTGGTTATTCAAAAATTTCCGCACAGACTTCACTCCCGGAAGAAGTTGGGCACTTTCTTCTGGGTTCCCTCTCATGTAGGAGCGGCCGACAATGAAGGTGCCCACAAAAAAAGCTAAGTTGGACTTTAACCATCACAGAAGCTCAAGCTATCTCCCACCTAGCATTAGAAGGGGCTTCCTCCCTTCAGATTTTACCCCCAATCTTAACAGGGCTTTAGAGCACGATGACAGGAGTGCTGGAGCTCTGACAGCCGCGGCTGCAAAATTTCTTGTAGTTAAAACTTACTTACTGCATTCGTCCTCGGTTTCAATTGCAACCGGCTTCACAAGGCTGTATTGGCATGGGTTCGAATGGGCATTATATGACTAGGACTCTTCCCTCCCACTGCCAGTTTTGTCAAAACCATGCTCCTCAGTCTGTACAACATATCTGGCGACTTCCAAATTTGACAATATTAGACGTACAATATTCCCACCTCTCGGAGACAGCCTCTCCCAGCAACAAACTAGCATATATTCTAGTAGCTGAGTTGCCCATCTTTGATAATTGCCAGGTCTTCCGCTTTTTCTAACCACAATAGGTATTCTATAAAACATATAGTCTATCTCTAATATCATGTCAATCCGCTCCCGTTTCCCTCTAGGAGTCCAGGGTAGTCCCCTGGGTTTAACCGGGTCTGGCTGTTCTTTTATGAGTGGTGACCGCGCCTGTACATCCACGCAACATATATATATATATATATATATATATATATATTTTTATATATATATATTATATATATAATTATATATATATATATATATATATATATATATATATATATATTATATATCTATATTATATATATATATATATATATATATTATAATATAATTATATATATATATATATATATATATTTTATATATATAGATACACACATATATATATTTATAAAATATATATATATATATATATATATTTTATATAATTTTTTTTTATTTTTTTTTTTTTTTTTTGAGTCAGTGTACAGGACCCACCACGGCTCACAAAGCGCACACTGGGTTGAAAAAATCAACACCATGGGCGGGTCCTGGAGCATACATATTTCAAACGTCAAAAAAGGATTTAAATAGAGAAATGAATATTCAATCAATTAAAAATAAACAAAAACTAAACAAAGGTACATCCTTGCATTATAGAGTCCTAGTATTACGTAACAAATCAAATATTATGAAGAACATTCACTTCTTGTAGAAACAAGAAATAGAGTTACTACTAAAGTGGGAAGATTCGGATAAGATATGGGATAATCTTTTGGAAGGTGTTATGGATCGTAAAGTAGGAAAATGAAGGCGGCGAATAGAGTCCAGCTGGGAACAATCAATGAAGATTGGCGAACAGATTTCGGGGTATGATTCGACCAAATTTGCAAATGGGAGGGGGGGTTTCCGTAACATATAGTGACTGTGAGTGGTAATATTGTTGTGGCCAATACGGAGGCGTGCAAGTATCACTCGTGTAAGCTCTTTCGTCGGTGTGGGAGGAAGACCTCTCCCCGATGATCGGCTTTATATTTCTAAGTTTCGCCTCCTCTGATCATTCGTCCAACGCTCTTGCCAATTAGATCGAAAGCCTTGGTCGGAGAGCAGGATAGTATCGGTTGATGAGAGGTAACTTTGTCGATGGCATCCGGGAGGTACCTGGAACAACTCCGAATGAGGAGGTGGCCATTTTTTGGCCTCTCTGTCAGCGATTTCATTGCAGTTTCCCCCTGAGAAGGGGTTCAACATAAAATAATTTGTTTTCTTGCGGGAATGGAGCAGCCGAAGAAATTGTTCTACAGCAGATACCATTGTGTTTTTAGAATAAGGGGTTTTAAGCGCTTGTAGCGTGCTGAGCAAATCTTTGAATAAATGACATAAGATTGATCTTGGTTAAGGATTAGAATTCCGAGAAAGCGCAATCATTATTGCCATTGATTCTGCTGTGAAAATTGAAGCATGAGGGGGTGAGGGTATGGGAGAGGTCGATCAGGAAAGACAGCAGATGCGCACACACTGTTCCCCGGGTTTAGAGCCATCAGTAAATACTGGAGTAAACTCATCATGACTGTGGAATGAGACAGGAATGATGCCTTTAAAAAGGCAGCAGAATGGCCTTGATTTGGAGAGAACGGTCAGAGCCAAGCAAATGGTGGTGAGCGGAGAATAATCAAGGTGGTGGTATCCTTCATCGATGTGAAAGGCAGCACGCTTTGTAGAAGGAATATTGGGAAATTAAGGATGTTATGAACCGTGTTGGCAAATGGCCAGTAGATTAGGATTCTGAGGCACCTCCCGCAGAATATGTCAGAGTAGATGGTATGGGGGTTTGAAAACGAAGATACTTGTACACATGATGTATTTCTTCGAAGAGAGAGTGGCATAACATTGGCTTCAACTTCAGGCTTACCCGGGGGGTTACGATCGGAAGGCTCCAGTGGAGATACGTGATTGCCTTGTTTTGTATGGGATCCCAACAAATGCAGTAAGAGTAAGGGGAGGCCTGACCATATATAACACAGCCATAGTCAAGCTTCGATCGAATTAGGGTTTAATAATAGACGTAAAAGGACTTGCGATTCAGCGCCCCAAGATTTTGAGCGAGATGACGTAATACGGTCAAGCGCGCGGATGACAAGTTGTTTCAGGTGTTTAATTTGTGGGGCATATGTTAAGTGGTCATCTAAGAATGAGTCCTGGATTTGACCTGTGAAGTTACAGGAATGGGCGAACCCCATATAAGGTTAGGTTCGCTGGAAGAAGGTGGGAAGTTGTTTTTCCCTTATTTCCTTAAAAAGCACTGCTGAGGTTTTTTTTGGTGGGAAAAAAACGGAAGCCATGGGAGTTAACCCATTGAAATAATTTCAATAGCTAGTTGAAGTTTGCGTTTGGCAAGAAAAGGACAACTTAGCACCGGCTATGTATAACGAAGGGTCATCGACATAGAGAGAGAAATTGACAGTCCCGCTGGAATAGATGGTAACAATTCATTAAATCCAAGAGCTTAATAGTAGTACATTAAATCACTACCCTGCGGAACGCCTTCATCCAGAGTAAAGTGGGCGTGACAGAATAGAAGAGCACCGAACCTGGAATAGATCTGTGTGACAAAAGCATTTTGATAAAAAGGGGAATTTTTCCGCGGAAACCAAGCGAATTGGGTTTAAGGAGAATCCCAGTTTCGACCACATTGTGTCGTAAGCTTTTTCAAGGTAAAAAAAAAAAAAACAAGGACCTAGATATCCCCACCAGTTGAGAAGGCTTCCCGGATGTCATGGTCTAAGTTTTACCAAGGGGTCCGCAGTCGAACGATTTTTGCGGAAACCAAATTGGAAGTTTGAGAAAGCTTGACGGCTCTCCAGAACAAGGAGTAAGCGGCCAAGAAACCATTACCTCCATTAATTTACAGGTGACAGGTCAGCGAAATTGGTCTTTGTTTGTCTGCCAACTTCGGATCTTTTACCAGGTTTTGGGAATGGAATTACAAAAGTGTAAGTCCAAATAGAATGGAAAAGAAGATTCGTCCAGATTCTGTTATATATTTAAATCCAGCAAAAATGCTGAGCCGAAGGATGGATATGACGGAGCCATGAATGTACGAAATCATGTCTGGACCAAGGGCACCGTCTTGCTATTTGCCAATGCAGTTTGACTACTCTGCAAATGTAAAAGACGGTTATAGGTCTCATTTATCTTTTTCGCTGTTGAAAAGTCTGGTATTGCTGTGTCGTTCTCAGTTTTTGAAAGGCTTCAGTGTGCGGAATGAACTCGAATGGCTAGCAAAGCTATAAACCTAACGCATCCGCTGCCACCGCAGGAGCGGAAATCGTATCTGTTAAATTGGCCTCATAACGGAGGACTGTGGGTGAGGAGTTATTAGGTCGACGAAATATTTCTGTGTAACTTTTTACACTAAAGGAAGGGGAGTTGGTGGAGTTTAACAGTCGATATGTAAGTTCGAAAATATTGTTTACACGTTTGACGATTTAATTCGCTGAGATCTGATGCCATGCTTGGCTTTAAAAATAATGCATGTTTGGCGGGTGGTACGGGTCTTTTTGTATTGCCTAGTAGAGTTTCTTCTCTCTCGGTTGGCTTGTGCGCACTCGTGGGACCACCAAGGGGTTGCCGAACGCCTGCCTGAGGAAGACTGCAGGATGCAAGCTTCCGCTGCCGGATGACTACTTTCTGGAAGAAGCAAAAGGCATCATCACAGTCAGAAATCTGTTATTGAAAGGAGAAAGAGGGATAGCTGTTGGCCTGATAAAAAGGAGCCCACTGCGCTCGATCAGAACGCCAGCTGGAGTTGGGTTTTTTGCATTGGGCTTGAACAGCTCATTTAATGCTATTGGTAATGATCGCTGCCGAATAAATAATCAAAGGGGACCAAGGTAAAAAGATCAATAGGGAATGGGAGCAAAAGGGAATATCAAAACAAGAAGAAGTGTGTGTATCTAAAAATGTTTATGTGTGGGAGTCCGGTGTTAAGGCATCCCAGGGAAAAGGGGGGTTAGGAGATCTATTAAGATCTTGGACTTAGATGAAGTGACAGAGTCACTCCCATAAGGGGTGGCGGAGGTTGAAGTCACTAGTATAACAACCGGAGTTAGGGAGCTTTTTAAAAAGATCAGCTAAGTTCCCGACCTTAGTAAATTCACTACTCGGAGCTAAGTAGATTGAACACATAGTAATGTCAATGGACAAGTGAATTCTTGCCGCTACTGCATGAAGTTTGGTTTTGGAGAGGGACTGGGGAATAGAGGAAGATTTGGTGATTGAGTATTCATGCCTCCCTCTAATCATTGTCCACCTCTTTCTCATACGAAGTTAACGGCGATTTATAATTCAGATGGTTGAAAGAAGTCACGATGACATAGTCGAAGTTCCTGCAAACATATACACTTTGGTGTACATATGTTTATTAGTTGAACAAGTTCTTCGAATTAGAGTAATAGCCACGACAATTCCATTGAAGGAAAGTAGTCATGGTAAGTTATGAATTTATGAGGGTGGTCTATTAGAGACAATTGTCTCTATGTGACTGAGGGTAATATTAGAGGTGGGTTCAGATTGAGAGGGAAGGTTGAGACGTGGGTCTCGGCGAGGAGGGGGAAAAAAACCTGGGGGGAAAGGGTAGTCATACACCAGAGATTTAGGTTGTATGACCTCTTTTAGGGAGTTGTTTTCAGATGTATTTGGTGAAAGAGCTTCACCATGAATGCAAGATAAGTTGAATTCAACAGAATCCAACGTATATATATATATATATATATATATATAATTATATACTATTATATCTATCTATATATATATATATATATAATATATATATATATATATATATATATATTATATAATATATATATATTATATATATTATATATATATATATATATAATATATATATATATATTATGTCTTACGCTCTTCCCCCAGATAGGCCAACGGCCTGTTAGCTGAACCAGTCCATGTCTTCTCAGGGTTCTCTCCACATATACTCTCCGTCTTCCCCCTGTGGCACCTTCTCCACTCTCCACCTACACCTTCTACTGCCACTCTTTCTTCCGGCATCCTTACTATTTGTTTCCACCATCTCAATCTCGCCGAATCTATCCTGTTCAACATTAAACCACACCAACTCTCTCCCTAACCTAATTATTTCTCACTCTATCTCTTCTCGTTTACCCCACCATCGACTTCAACTCCATTTTGGCAGCTTCGATCCTTTTTTCCTCCCCTGTAGTAATGTTCCATGTTTCTGATCCGTATGTCATTGTGGGTATAAGTATACTTTTAAATATTATCTTTAGCACTTTGATATCCATTATCTGATATTTCATAACTGAATACAACGCTCTCATTGTTCTTCCGTATTTTCCATTCTTTCCTTCACCTCCCGTACACATCCTCCCTTACTCGTAAACACTCCACCCAAATACATAAACTGATCCACATTTCTCAATCTTTCATCGTCAGTGAGTTCTCTCAACACTCTCTCCTCCCTACTTCACGCCAAATCGCCCGCATACACCATTATATCCCCATCCAGATTCGGAAATTCCTCTTTGACTTTTCTGATCACTACTGTCTCACCCCTGTCCTCACCTCAAACCACTCCTAATTTTTACATCCGGTTCTCACTTTGTATTCGCAAACGCTATACATGCTTTTTATTGCGCTTCTCAGTCCTTCCTCCACTCCATAACCTCTCCCAATATCTTTCAAAGCCTGACACTGTGTACGGAGTTAAATGCCTTCCTTAGGTTTAAGATGCCTATATATGATGTCTTATTAAATTCCCAACTCTTCTCTAACACTATTCTTAAAGCAAACAGTTTGTCCGTAGTACTCCTGCCTTTCCTGTACCCATATTGTTCCTCCCCCGAACTGTGTCTCCGTCGCTCCTCTTAATCTTTTTTCTAAAATCCTTTCATACACTTTCGCTATGTGATCTAACAAAGCTATCCCCATATAGTTTCCATTCTCTCTCGTATTTCCTTTTCCATTATAAATGGGTCAGACAACTATTCTCCCCCCATCTACCGGAAACTTCACATTCTCTTCAACATTTACTAAAAAGCTCTACTATTTTCTTCTTCAATTTTTCTCCTCCTTCCTCCTTCCTCCTTCCTTTATCAACTCTATTGTAATTCCATCTTGGCCAGGCGCTCTTCCTTCTTTCATTTTTAACAAAGTTTCTTCATATTCTCCCATCGTAATTGGACTATCCTCCTCCGTCTCCTCTCTCACATTTTCCTCCTCTTCCCTATCTCTCCCTTCCTCCACATTTAGAAGTTCTTTAAAATATTTGGTCCATCTCTCATTTACCTCATCCTGTGCTGTAAGTACCTCTCCTTCCTTATTTTTGATACTATAAAACTTCTATTTTTTATATGTTTTAGCTAGCCTGAAAATCTTCTTTGCATCCTCTCCCTCTGCATCCTCTCCCAATTCTTCTGCCATCCTTTCCGCCACCAGCTTTCTACCCTCCCTTTTCACTATTTCTGCTCTATTTCTTGCTATCACATATTCCGCTCTTCTCTGTTCTGTTCTGTCTCTCTGCTTTTTCTTGTTCTTTTCACCCGCTGATCCCTTCACTACATTCCATCGCATAGTAAGTTTCTTCATCGTTCCACGACTCCTAACGTTTCTTCTGCAGATTCGCTAATAATTTCTTGCAAGTTCATGTTTAATTCTCCCACATTTGGCAACTTTTCATTTATTTTCTCCACATATTCCTCCCTCTCCCCTTGCTCTTTCATGGTCTCAAATTTAATTATTCTTTTATTATCCAACCTGCCACTTTTTTTCCTGCACTCTCAGTCTAGCAACCACCAGTCTATGATCGGAGACAAAACTGGCTCAAGGAAGCACTTTAGCATCTTCCACCGTCATGTAATCAGACACTTTGAAATAGTCAATATTGGATTTTTGGTCAACACTTTCAGTGTTTTGGTTCCATTTATATTTTGTGAACTTGGGAGATACTCTATGTTTGAAGAAACCATTCATGATTTTTAAATTCCTTCTCATACACAAATCTATGAACCTCTAACCCAGAGGTCCCCAAACCTTTTTGTCTCGTAGACTGCCTGCTATGTTTTTCGGTTTTGGGTAGACCCCCTGCGCACCTGATATTGATTTTTTGCAAATTCATCAACTTCAAATGTGTTATATATATATATATATATATTATATATATAATTATATATATATAATATATATATATATTATATATATATATATAATAATATATATATAATATATTATATATATATATATATATATAATATTTATATAGTATATATATATATATATATATATATATTTATATATATCATATATATATATATATATATATATATATATTATTATATTATATATATATATATATATTATATATATATTTATTATATATATTATATATATTATATATATAATATTATAGTATATATATATATATATATATATATCAAAGTTAAAAATGTGAATCGAAATATCCCTCTGTCCCTCACTTGCTTCACGTTTCACGATTTCCTAATTATAAATAAAACCCCTGCTTTATTTCAACATCAAAAAACTCAAGTCATGATCAGCGTAATTTATCTATCTTTGCTAACTACGAGTTCAAAACTAAAATTTTATAAAAAAAAATAATGTACTTACTTTTCTCCGGCACTCCCAAACAAAATAACATTGATTCACTATAATTTTGATTCAATTTAATTTGTATGTGCCTAACTACCAGTTTATATTTTTGAAAATACTTTCTTAACACTTTCCTTTTCAAGGCTCAGGAAACAAATCAACGTATTTGTCTCTCAAATTCGTATTTATTGACTGACGAATTGAACAAGTCAGTGCAAGTACGAGTCTTACTGCGCTGTCTTCGCGAAGCTCTGAGACAAGAATGGACAAGAATTTCTACTACGCGTATGCGTGTAACATGATGATACTGGTATAGTTCAAAGTGTATTGCAACCACAAAGCGAATGGCTACAACTTACACAATTTTATGAAATATACTAATTTAATTTAATTAATATTTAATGTTTAAATGAGATCCGCTATCGTTGACCCCTATTTACATCTCATGGACCCCTATTTTTTGGGGGGGACTGTCATGGACCCATTGCAGGTCGTCGTGGACCCCTGGGGGTCGATATAGACCACTTTGGGAATCAATGCTCTAACCCATTGATTCCCAAAACTGGCTATATAAACCCCCAGGGGTCTACAACGACCCGCAAAGGGTCCATGAAAGTCTTCGAAAATATTGGAGGTCCATGAGATGTAAATGGGGGTCAACGATAGTGGATCTCATTCAGGCATTATATATTAATTAAATTAAATTAGTATATTTCATAAAATTGTGTAAGTTGTAGCCATTCGCTTTGTGGTCGCAATACACTTTGAACTTTTAAAAACTTGTACATAATGATATACCAGTATCATCATGTCACACACATACGCGCAGTAGAAATTCTTCGCGAAGAGAGCGCAATTATCGCTATGTACCTTTTATGCAGTATAGTATTAAGCAAATGACGTATATGAAACCATTTAAAACTGGGGAATCATCTGAGAAGATTTTCACCCCATAAACAGGTAAAGAAATTTTGAAATACTTTCAACAGTTAAAGACGAAATTCATAAGGGACCCACGGTGGACAGAATGTTCGTTTCGTTCGACGTCACAAAGAGACGATGATGGTTTGGCGGGCGTCTTACAATATCTCACTACTTAAGCAAAATCCGGAAAACCACATACTATCGGAGAAAAGTTAATTTTGCCAGCCATTGAGAGTTTTAAAAACTATTTTACACAAACCTACATCTGATATCATTAAAAGAATTTCTTTAAGCAACAACACAGTTGAAAGACGTATTTTGATGAAATGAGTTATGATATTGAGAGCTTCTTGTGTAATGATTTGCAAACGACCCATTTCTCTATACAGCTGGACGAGTCAATTTTACCTGGTAATGAAGCATTATTATTGGCATATGTTCGTTTCATTATAGATCAAGAAATCTACGAAGAACTGCTCTTCGCGAGAACTTTGACAACCGACACTAAAGGCGAATCAATATTTGATGTTTTGAAGGATTACTTCATAGAAAAAACAATCCACTTATCAAATATAATATCAGTAAATACAGATGGAGCACCTACCATGTTTGGGCGTTATTGTGTTATTTATAAGCATATTTAAAACATTCTCTAAACAGTACAATACTAATACACTGCGTCTCCATCACGACATGCATTATAGTTGCTAAAAATCTGAATGTTGATGTTGCATGCATCTCTTCAATTAAGTTCATTCATGCAGTAAACCGAATCCGAAACAACGCATTGAATACGAGGTATTTGCGAAGTTGTGTGAAGAAAATGACGAAAACTTTCATATTACTCCTTCACACTGAAGTACACTGGCTGTCAAAAGGCTTATGTTTGACAAGAATTTTTGCATTTTTTGAGACTATTTTAGAGTTTTTGGATGCTAAAGTTCCAATTTTAAAAGAAAATTTAATCAGTTGGAACCAGACATTGTCTATATTAACAGATTTGTTTACTCAAATTTAATGAAAGGTTAACTTGCAGTTCACAAGGTCGCGCAGTCTAAATTTGATTAACAACAAAGTCCCATCATTTCAAAGCGTTTCCTTGCCAGAATTAAGCTAACGAAGCCAAACATTGGACGGCGAAATTTTCCCAGTTCCCTAATTTGTCTCAGACAAACTGTCCAGGAAGATGAGTTTTCCAAACGCTACGTTCAACTTTAATGCCCTCTCATTTCAATTTGAAACTGGGTTTGAGGTGCTTTCCTATGGTAATACCAAGTGGGTAATGCATATCCATATGGTGACTTGAAGAAACGGAAGTCTATTACAAGAGGAACTGATCGGAATAAGCACTAACGAAGAACTTTAGGTACAGTTTAGAAACGAATATCAGCAATTCTGGCTGTTACTTATCCCGTATTATGGAGTATTGCGAGAAAGTTTTTAATTGCTTTTCCATCCTTATACCTAGTGGAAAGGGGTTTCAGCGCGGTTGCCAATCTCCTAGCAAAAAAAAAAAAAAGAAACAGAATAGACATCATTAACCGAGGAGATTAGAGATTAAACAAAACTAAATTGATGTCAAATGTTGAAACTTTATTATTAAGGCATCAGGTTCATCCTTCCCACTAAAAGCATTTATTTTTTGCTTAGTTATTGTATGTAACAGAAACAGATACTAACAACCTACGTACGTTAAACATATAAATACCCTCTATTCAGATTTTGAAATTAGGTTTGAGGATGGTTTTGATAATGCTATATTTTGGTGACCTGAAAAGGGATGTCCTATTACTGAGGAACTGGATGGAATAACCACTAACGGAAGACTTTAGGTACAGCTTAGAAATGGATATCAGAATTCTGGCTTCAAAAAGACATACCTGTTACTTATCCCGTGTTATGAGTATCGCGAGAAAGTTTTTAATTGCTTTTCCATCCTTATACCTAGTGGAAAGGGGGTTTCAGCGCGATTGCCAATCTCTAAACAAAAAAAACCGCAATGGACTCATTAACCGAGGTAGATTTGCAGAATTAAACTAACTAAATTATGCCAAATGTTGAATATTTTTATTAAGCATCAGATCCCTCCCACTAAAAGCATTTATTTTTTGCTTAGTTATTTTATGTAACAGATACTAAATTTTAATTTGGTTCGTTTAAATTAATTTAATTAATAAATGTATAAAACTCAACATGTGTGTTTTTAAATTTTTTGCAAAAAATCAACATCAGGTAAGCAGGGGGTCTACCCAAAACCCAAAAACATGGCAAGTGGTCTATGAGACAAAAAAGTTTGGGAACCTCTGCAGTCTAACCCTTTGTATTTCTCTCGTTTTCTCTATGTGGACCCAATATCCTCTTCACCTTATTTTGTTCTCTTTCCCA
>JABUQX010072547.1:0-40227 GCA_015478945.1 Trachelipus rathkii
CAATTTCAATGAAACTGAAAATAGCATCCAAAGAGATATAATATATATCATTAATAGAAAATAAACGAGTATATCCAGAACTAAAAATATTCTAAATTTAATATTGAGCAGCAAAGTTAGGTTGCTGCTAAGCTGGAAAAGTAATAAGTAATAATATATACGAGATAAGTAATCAATATAATTAATAATTGGAGCATCATAATACTGAGGTTATGCAGCACTTATAATTAAATCTTAAGTATTATTTACGGGCCTAATATGGACTTTAAGCATCGGAAATTTGAATTGGCAAAAATTGTACATACTATTATATATTCACAATATTCTCATATCCTATAATAATTGATACCTCGATATTAGAATTAAAATTACTTAGTAAACAATATATAGGAAGCTCAAAATTAATATCGGTCCTCTTTTGCTATACACAGGAATTAAAGGTTAGAGATATTATCATAATAAATATATTAACATAGTAATCAATAATAATCTCAATATAAACAACAATCATTAAATACAAGTAAAAAATAAAATTAACTATTAATATTATACAAATTATAATTTATTAATAATATATAATAATGAAATATATAATAATAATCGCCTACATCTAAATAATGAAAATATATTCAGAGGGTGTGCAGAAATCATAAAGACATTATATTCATGAGTTATAAATGGAGGATGAACCTAATATAATGGACAAGGTAAAATTCTTTACTTTCCTGATTTACTACTCAAAATTAAACTAATATTTAAATGAACATTCAATTAATAAATATAGGAGTTAGCAAATTACAAATTAAACTAATAGTAGATATTAGATGAATTTAGATAATTACGTAGTATCATGATATAATATTAAAATAATGATAATCTAAAGCATTAAAATTATAATAATACTTAATAATTAATATATTAACGATTTCCACACCTTCGAGATTTATCCGGATAACACTAATTTTCTTTCTCTCCAGCAATCAATATTCTAATGGACATTTTCCTCTTGGTACACTTACCCTAAGGCATCTTCTACAGTAGTGAGAACTTAATCTACATACCCTCCATAGTTTATATATCATAACAATGAATTTTGGCTTCAGTACCCTTGAATTATCATCAGCAGTATTTACTCCTCAGAACACTCTCCAACCGCTATAATCACCTATGGGCTTTTCTGAGTTCTAAGTTTGTTATGTCATATACATATAGGTGCAAATCACAGGGTACTCTTTTCAACAACTCACTAGGCGGCTTTTTTAATTATAAAAGCTTTGATTTCACCATATTTTTCAGTATAATTACACTCTTCTGGAAGTAACATAAATCTCCAATAAACAATAGATATCTACTTCTATTTAAACCAACTCTGGTACCAAACCGCGATGGTACCTTGCAATCACGTCCACTACTTCTTCGGCTAATAATCATGCAAGACAACTCGACAAAAGCTCTATGTCATTACCAACAATTTCTTACTCAATACCCTCGAGCATATAGATCTCTCCTCAAAGCGATCCTATACGCCTATAATTGTATATTATTCTCTTCCACCGCACCACTTTAAACTAGATCCTTACAAAGCAGGTTCAGATATACCTTATCATATTCACAATAATTTTATAAAAGGCATCGTTTCGAAAAGGAGCACTAATATAAATAATAAACTATTATTAATTAATCACAAGTTCTGAAGCATCACGTTCAAATTTCAGCTTCCTAACACTTATCTATAATTTTTAGTTATACAGTTATTATATATTAATTAATTATTTTATATTATATTAATTAATATATAATTATTTATAGATTAATATATATTTATATAATATATCAAATAAATATAATATTGTTATTAGGGCAATCATTAAATATTATTATATCTGATCAGTTATAAAATAAAGATTTCACATATGTGAGTTATTGGAATTAATCTTAGACATCTATATATATATGATAACGTTATACATTATATTATATATATAATAAATAATATTATAATATATTATTTATCTAATACTTAGTACAGAATTATATAGCTATAGATATCTCAGTAATATAATGTAACTATCACTATGTAGTATTAGTATATTATTAAATACTCATTGTCCTACTACTGATGATAACAATCTAATCTCACTGATTCAACAAATGCCTAACCACTGTCCTAATAAAAACTCCAATAATATATATTAAACTATAAACATCTATATCATTATATTTATATTAGAGCACCAAATATTTAAAGGACAATCAATAAACCAGAACTTAATTGCCAAAAAGGTAAATTATATAATTACAATACTATTACAATTATTCGTATTATAAATATAAATATATAGAAAGTCGCGATTTAATAAGTATAAGGATACACTACTAAATGCTAATACACCTGCACACCCCGTCATCTATTGCTAGAATTCCAGTTCACTGGATTAATCCCTATTCTGTTTATATTATGCTTTTTTTCCTGGAAAAAAGTAATTATAATGTCAATATAAATTTCGGAGATAAAACATTTATATACGTAAATTAACATTAATCTAAGGTCTATATTATAAGTATAACTAATATATATGACCGGTATAGGAGGTATTAGTTTGTATACATGATATAAATAATTTATATGTTTTTAATGCGTAAATATACTAATATAGTAAATATTAATAATATATATTAAGTAAATATTATATTTTAGTAATATATTAGGGTAAACTTACGCGGTGACGGATAGCTAAGAATGAGTAATTATTACTCATCGAGAAGTTTAGTAGGATATTATATACGTTTTTTATACAAGATAATGAGGTTATGAAGTATAGGGTAGGACTTCATTATAGGTACCACATTAGTGTATATTATATTATAATTATTATATTGGAGAAATTATCCTATGTGTATGAGTGTGTCCTCTAGGTTTGTATACTTAATTATTAAGATATACTGATTTGGAGTAACGTTATTTATGTCCGAGACGTTTATCAAGCTCAGATATCGCAATAACTAAGTCCCTTCTTCTTAAACTTATACCAGGTATATTATCTTATATATATGCATATAATATTGTACCAGTAATTGCCTACACTATACTATATTAAACTCTCTTGCTAATTATATATATGCATATATATATATTAAATATAGCTATATATTATGTTGACACTATCATTATAATAGTATTAAAGGGTATCTAGGTGAGCAGTTTTAACGTACAAAATATATATATATTAATCACAACTGTAGATGAAATAGCAAAGTTATTAAAGTTATTATATTAATATTATATATTATATTATTAATAATATTAATATATATAAATATATTTATATATAATTATATATATAATATATACTATATATTAAATAATATGATATTAATTAATATACTATATAATATATATATATATTATATATAATATTAATATATTGAGGTAATATATAAATAGGAATAATACTATTATATTAATATATATATATATAATATATATATTAATATATATAATATATTATATATATAATATATATATATAATATATTTATATAATATATTAAGTATTTAATATATATAATTATAATATCTAATATATATATATATATATATAATATAATATATATATTAATATTATAATATAGATTATAAAGAGAATATCCTATATATTTTGTATAAGTTAAGCGTCTTATGAAATAATTAATAATATAAGATATTATAAGCAAATAATAATAATATAGAAAACTTATAACTTCTACTCATAATAGGATATATCTCGTTAATTATCACTATTATATCTAAATCTCATATGAGTAGTTGGAGACACTATAAGTAAAATAATAGTCTACAATTTCTATTTTCATTCTCATATCTCGATATTTATCATGAGTAGTAAAGTTATCAGGTACGGGTAATACACATTCCTCATAAACACTTATCTATATGACGTATAGATAATATGTTTAAAGAGCAATCGCCATCAGTGTTTTACACTTTGTAGTATAAATATATATAATATGGTATTAAGATATATATATATATATATAATGTTATATATTATATAGGGTATTTATCGGTTATCTATCTACTACTGGGAGTGTTCAACCGTACTAAGAAATACATATACTTATATACGCATGTATAAATAATAATATAAGATGTATATAATTATATTTATTGATTAATATTATATTAATATATTATATATTATATATATATTTTATATTTATAATATATATATATATAATATATATATTAATATATAGATATTATAATATATTTAATATATTATTATATAATTAATTATATATAATATATTTATTAATATATATATATATATATAATTATATATATATATAATATATATATATATAATATATATATATCTACTCATATATTCTTTTAACTATATATATTTATATGTTTTATTCATCTATATATCACTATATATTAATATACTATATATAATTAATATATTAATATATATATATATTAATATATATATATATATAATATATATATGTATATATATTATTTTCAAATAATATTAAAATAATATAATTAATTAAATTTAACATTAACGTGTATTCTATACTCGCTCTTGAATAAACATATGTAATATGACTATAGCATTCTGGTCTTCTAGTGATCATATCATTACTATATCAGCATCGAGACCTATTAATAGCATTTTTCACATAGTAGCATTACTATATGACCAAACTAGACTTTTCCATACTATTTTAAATAATTATTATATCATAAAATATATTATCTTATCTTCGATCAACTTTTCCTACTATCGAGCACGGTATTTCTGATACAGGTGTATATCGTAACATATCTTACCACTGAGATATGATGCTAGTATATTTAGCTAATCACTAATCGTTTTTATTGATTATTATATTGCAGGCCACTATTTTATCTCAGAAAACGAGAAATTTATTATTCAATATCCAATCTATCCATGTGTAACATTACTCATGAGTAGATATATACCATCTGAAAACTAAGAATGTATATATATATATTTATAATAATTAATCATATAATATATATACAATTAATTTATTTTTATTATATATGAAATGTTACTATTAAGGGGATTTAGTAATTATAATTTTTTTATTTTTGATATATATATATATATAATTAAATATAATCTTAATATATATATTATATATATATATATATATTTAGTATTTATATTTAATATTAATAATATATATATATAATTATATATATATAATCCATTTTATAACATATTATATTCATTGAAAAGAGATAGTGCCATATGTAAGTTATTATATATAGTCGTAATAATACATAACAACGTTCAAATGTATTATAGCAGATTAACCCTTGATACGGTAATAGTGTTATGGAGTATTTCCTAGAGAAAATAGCTATTAATAAATCTACACCATAAGCCCATACTATTTATCATACTATTATATATACCCTTCTAATTAAATTTACTAGACATAAGTACTTATAAGTAGTAATTATTTATGACAAACAAATAATAAACTTAAGACTATTGATAATATATTTATTAAACTATGATCGATTTACTGCTTATATATTTGAAATAATGATATAATAATGTATTTAAATTTAGTAAAGGAAAAATATATATTAATAAATATATTGACTTTTAACGATATTTATTAATAGGGAGCGTGTTAAAAATAGGCATTAATGAGTATATTAAAAGCATAGATTTAAAATACAATATATATGTAAGTATTATAAATATACATGAATATATAATAATAGAGTTAAATAAACAATATAAAGTCATACTTATGAGATATATATATATATTTATTAGGAACTCAACTTATTGGGAGAGTTATAGTAATACAATCCAAATAACATAAAAAATACCTTAACACCATTTAAGATCAATATTATAATAGATAATATAATATATTTAAGTATGTATCGATAAATGTTTAAATTATATAAAATATAATTAGATGTTAATAAAGCAGTAAATATATCAATTATGAAGTTATATAGCAATGATAAGTAAAGTAGCATGTAAAAGTTTAATAAAATTACTAACGTATTAATAATGGTAACATATAGAAAGTTTAATAAGCAGATATATAAATAGACAGTAAGTTAAATAAATAATCTAAGTAAATAGTGTATAAGATAAAGTTAATATGAGCGGATATAGAGCTAAGAATTATAAAGTTTAATAATGAGCAGAATTAAATTAATAGTTACAGAAGTATGATAGTATTCCATACTATATGCAGATATATAATATATAACAAAAAGTCATATGAACTAAATAGTTAGTATAATATATTGAGTATATCGCTTAGAGGAGTTAGGATAATCTATATATACTAATCTATAAATGATTGTTTAAGCCTGATTGTGATTATAATTAGCTTTTAATAGGTAAATGTATTAATAAATCGATTTATTATTATAGAATATATTTTTAAATAAATTTGTAAAGATTTGATAGTATAAATAATATAAATATAAAAATGATTAATATTATTAAATATAATCTATAGATACAGAAAACTAGGATTATATTTTTCTTTCTTTATTTACATACATAATATTTATTTATTAAAAATAATTTTATAAATATTATTTAAAAAATATAGTTATAAAATTATTAATGATATATAATATATTAATATATATAATAATAAATTAGTTAAAAAGATAATAAAAATATATAAATGTTATAATTATGGGAATAAATATATATACATGATAACCTGAAACCGTTACTTAAAATAAGCATAAACTGGCCCCAACAGTTGAGTAGGCGGGCAATTTGCCCTCTCTGAATCAAAAGAGGGGAGGGCGGGGGACTCTAAAAAAACACAAATTTAAATAATATAATCAAATAATAAATCTAATGATGATAATCAAATACTAATCAAAAAAATAAATAAAACTTAACAATCAAAATAAATTAAATAGGTAATAAAGTAAGGAACCCAAGACGACACTCCTAAAGTTTGACAGTACGCCAATCACAGTCAATAACCTAGTCGTGTGGTGCATGTTGAGTTTGGGTAATGTGATGGAGGGTCACAAGTGGAGCACTCGGTGAGGCGTGGAGGAGGCTTAAAGTAGAGGGAAAGAGTGGTTAAAGTTAATGAATCTATATTGTGGCCGGGTAAAAGAGGTAGAATAGAAGGCAAGGGAGTAAGTTGCCTCCCACAATAAGATGATACAAAGGAGTCTATTGGTGGAGTCGTTGAGTGTAAAAGAAGATATGTCATGAGAGGTACGTCGTAATGGTTCGTGAGTATTGTGACATTAAGTGGGTGTTCCTTTATTGTGTGTTGATTGGAGAGCAGAAGTGAATGCCTTCGAGACGGTCGGTCGTCTGCTATAGTCTGTGTCGATTGTGAGTTAGTGACGTGTGTGTGTGTAGTGTGTGACTAGATTTTAAGTTGGTTTTCATAGGATAGGATATACAAAGAGTGCGATCTATCAGGCCGCAGGTGGTTGAAAGCGGAAGGCTAGAGAGGGTGCAATGTCTTCTCATGCGGAGAGCAAGTGTGAACGTTAGATTACTATAAAAAATGCTGTGTGTCGGCAGTGTGCTGGGTAGGTGCACACGTATTATATCTGAGTGTTTTATTAATGTTTTGAGTTTATTTTGAAATGGAGCGCATTTTAACGTATGATTTTGTTGCTTAATATTATTATTATTCTCACTCTACTATGTTTATTATATATTATGGTAATTGTTAATTTTAATGTAATTAATTTATGCATTTATTATTAATGAAAAATATGTCTTATTACATTATTATTTACTTAAATTTAATTCTATTATATGATTGATGTCATCTATCACTTTAGTCAAAATTATTGTAATATATAATACAAATTCAATCATTATAATTACGATATATTCCTCTATATAATGACTCTATTATTATTTTATATAACATTTAAAATGTTAATGTAATCATTTTATTAAACTTATAATTAAATTAGTGTATTATGCTAATTTTCTTAAATTATTCAGGTTCATTTTATTATCAATTAATTAGTAGTTACGTTTCCATGCAGGCAATGATATAGGAGGGGTGGATGAGAAATTATTATTGGAAGCGGAAACTCTAAGTTATTATTATTATTTGACATTATCTTTATATGTTGTAGCCTAATCTATTAATTCTCTACATTTTATGGTTCATAATCTATTATTAATTATTATATATGTGGCAATTATTATTCATTTCATATTTGACATCTATTATTATCTAAGTTACATTATTATTATTTATTGAGGAATACAATCTTTATTATTCAACTTATCTATTTAATGGCACTCACTTATATTTCAATATATATCTTTGTCTATATTATTTTATTAGTATAACATTATTATCTATATATTATTAATGTAATTACAATCATTATTATTAATTATTATTATTAATTCACTACTTTAAAATCAGTAAATTAAATTCAAAGGTTAAATTATTTATTTATTCAATTAATATTATATATTATTATTATGAATAATATATCATTAATCTAATTATTATTATATTTATTTTTTTGTGTTTAATTAATTATGATAATTTATTATTTTAATTTTTATTTAATTATGATTATATTATTATTAATTTCTTAGTGATAATTACATCTCACGGTTGAATATGAATGAACTGGCTATTAATATATTATTATTATAAATAAAATTAATTAATATTATTATTATTTAAATAACATATAATTATATTTTCTTTAGTTAATTTAAATCTCATATATACATAATTTGAGAATATAATAATAAATACTTAATTGAAAAAAAAATAATCACTAAGTTTATACTATATATATAGGGGTATATATAGAAAGCATTTTATTCGTACACGTTACATCACTTTATCATATAGTAATACAATTTATATACAATAAGATTACGTTATTATAATTATTTATTTATTATTTATTAAATTTATTAAGGAAATTGGAAAATTATAATTAAATAGATATAATTAAAATGTAATCAAAACTTTTTACAAAACAGAACAGAGTTAGTCAATAACCATTATAAAATAATAATAAAAAAAGAAATAAATTTTCTCTATTTTATATATATAGATATACTTGAGGGAGACACACGGTGTCTATTATTAGGCGCACCAGGGCACTACGTTGCAGCTGCAGGTTATTTGTCCTCTATTCTTAAAAAAATAAGAAAGCTTTCAATAATGCTATAAAAATTGGACATTGTCCTGTTTTATCAGTTGGCATGAGTAATTTAGTGTTAAACGTTCACGTATCTTCGAGGTATTTAAATCATGTTTTCTAAGAGCTTATATGATGAATTTCTCTCCAGAGAGGTTGTATAGATTTTTCATACGCACATCCACAGATTGACTAAATTACACTTGCTTTTATTTTTGTTTTAGATGGAACAGAACCCCAACTCTTACGTAGTATAAAAAATAAAGATTTCCGGCATCGTTTTTGGTCTTCCGATAATCAGGTTTTAGATGCAATTCAGAGAGTTATTACGAAGGCATTTCTCATTTTTGTGGATGTTGTCAAATTATCCCAGCCTTTAATAATAAAAATTGGTAATATTGAATTGATATTTTTGTAAAATGAATCAAGCTGTTAAAATATTTATTGAAAGTTGTAATGTTATTAAACTTCCACTTTATCTTGTACTGATGACGCTTGTGCGTAATAACATCTAAAGTATTTATAAGAACGAACAATATATAACGTCGTCAGACGAAGATGTGCATCACCCGAGCGTTGTGGTTCGAGAGCATGGTATTCGTTTCATGAGAGGTATACTGCCCAACAATAGCATTATTTATATATAATCATATAATGTCATGTCCATCATTCCTAACAAATCCTAACTAATTATTATTATTAACCACTTAACATATTATAATACCTCTCTTTCCATATTAGGAATGTCACAAATCATGATTATTAATACATATGATAATCCTACCCAATACATCAAAATATACCTAAATATGAAAGCTAGCTTTATCAACGACGCTACGTACAGCTAGATAGGTATATAAATATCAAGTTGAACCAACTGAAGACTATATATTTCTTAAGTTTATATATATTTCAATAAAATAATCATATTGAGACTTATAATATTATAATGAGAGGAGGGATAATGATAATATGTCACGAGTCGTTGAAATAAATTAAAAAAGCTGTCGTACTAGTTCTAAGCCATAAAGTATAATTCATTATTTAGTTTTAGGGTGGCCCTCTCGTGAGTGAAAATAAAATTACTGTTTATTTATACCTATGTGTCCCTAATATAACAATATTTAAATAAATATTTTTTTTTTTAAAATTTATTATTAATAGATATATAAAATCTATTGTTTTTAACATTTTCACTCGTTTGTTTTATTCTTATTAATTAACTCTTGTAAGAGTTCTATGCATTTAATAACTCCTCCAAGCGACTACGCGTTTGGATCCTTTGGACGTCCAAGACTTATTTATCTTTTATTTTTTTAAATTTTATTCATATTTTTTTTTATAAAAACTTTATTTAGCATGCTGGTCTTCCCAGGTATTCCTCAGTCATAAAGGTTGTAATCTGATTATTGTATGGGATTGACAAGACTTTTTGAAGTGGTCAATTCAAAAGCTAAACTAAAAAACAAAAATGTGCAGGTTATCCAAGAGTTGAGTTAATGGGACGGTAAAGAAAAAGTCCATATAGTCGAGAGCGTATTAGTCTTCGCAGACGTAGGGTGGGATGTACTTCAATACATCCTTGCAATGTAAACATAATAGAGAATAATGCTGCCACATAAATCCTCGTTCTGTTTTCCTAATCTCAGTTAATTGAATATCTCTGTACTCAAGAATTAATTTTAATGTTATTTGTTTATTTATTTTTATTTTTTTATAATAAAAACAAAACTATATAATTTTTTTATATTACATGTATGAAGGTACATGGGAAAAACTAAAAGCCCAAAAGTTTAAATTTTTAAAAAAATCTTTTATTTACGTTTCAATAAATTATCCCTCATGACGTTATCTCGAGGTTTATGTCCCTTAAGAATAATAATAATCATCCTACGAGATATCAAATATAAATAAAAAGTGTACCTTCATAACTTAATGGATAATCACATTGACGTCTTATGTCTATTATTAGTGAATACAATTAGATAGCCTTTTATGGTTCATAGCAAAATATCTAAAAATAGGGTTTTATATTTGGGTAGGAGTGTAAAGGAGTCATAATAATATATATAATATAATATTACTAATAATGATATAATGTATTTTCTACTTATCGTGGGGCGTTAAGATCTCAGAACGGTAGGGAGGGCCACGGTGTGCCCTCGCCCAAGTGGGGCCTCATCATTCATTTCATCCCCTCATATTTATATTTAAAATGTTAATGTCTACGAAATTATCTTAAGTTATTTTATATTTGCGCCTGTCCACTACCATCCTCAATATATTATATAAAGATCTCACATAATCTATCCATTGAAACAGCTAGCAAACATCCGTTGCAAAGCACTCAGCAGCATCTAATATGCTATGTTATAATTATATATTTGATAGATATTTATTATGCATCTTTGATAAGCAGTATTTATTATATTACTTGTAAGGGAGATATATATATATATATGATATATATATATTACTGATTATATATAAAATAATTAAATTATACTAAATATAATAAGAGGGATAAGAAATTCTTAAAATGAGTAAAATGATAAAAATTATAAGGATTGAGAGAAAATGGGCGTATTTTCTCACATTAAATATAAATATTATTATTTACGGTTATATACTATTCTACTGGGATGGACATGTAGAAAAATATCTTAGCCGAAATAAGTTGGTCACTCACTTATAAAATAAGGTGTATCCCAATTGGATATATACACACCATCTAAATTATTATATTATTTAGAAATATTAATGAATGTTTTTAGAAATTAAAGTATCTAATTTTTATATATGGATAATAGCTAGAACACCACAGAGATATTGTTTGTTTGTTTCGTCTAGGCTCCCACACCCTAAATAAAAAAATATCCGGAGAAGTAACGAACCCTACTTTGTATTAGAGTAGTAATAATAATAATTTATATTGCATAATATTATATAAATAGTTATATGATGTATCTATGAGTGAGTATATTTTAATTATTATAATTATCATGATTAAATCAAATATATATATCAATATTATATGTCTATATATTAATATTTATATATTATATAATTGAGATTAGGAAGAAGCCAGAATCTATCTTTGTGAACAAAAAATTTTCATAGTTTTGTTAATTCGACGTTTCGAACCTTAGCATGGTTCATCAAAAGGATTCTGTTTTTCGGAAAAAAGGATATTGTTTTATTGAATATAGAAAAAATATATAGTGATATTGATTCTTAATTTAAATAAAGAAAAATAAAAAATTGAAATTAAAATAAAATATTTTGTAAACTAAAAACCGTGAAACTGTCGAGATTAAAAATAAAAATTAATAAATATTAGGTAAAAATAAGTGACTAGCAAAGTGACAATATTGATATAAGTAGTCAATAGTATACTTTGAGTATACTAAAGATGTACGCAAACGAAACTATTGTGGTTAAAATGTATATATATGGTGGGAAATATATTATTAGTGTAACTAAGTATACAATATTGTCTAAAGATAGTAATTATAATTGGGATATGGTGGAGTGAGTATGGTCAAACTTCATTAATAATGAATTAAAAATCATACTAATGTAATTAATTCTATATGATAATATAACTAATAAAATTTTAACATAAAATTAGTTATTATTATTTAAATTAAGTGATAATTATTATTTATTAAACAAATTTTTAATTAAATAATTAAATTTAAATTATATTAATTAATATATATTTTAATTTTGTTAATATATTAAATATAAAATAATAAATTGTTTTTTATATTAAATTAAATTAAATATTATTTAAAATTTAAATATTATTATATTATATTTTAAAATTAATTGTATATTGTGATCAATTGTTTTATTATAATTAATATATATTATAAATTAATATAATAATTAATAATAATTTAATAAATATTTATAATAATTATATAAATAATAATTATATATTAATATATATAATAATAATATAATTATATATAAATATATATAATATATATAATCAGTAGATAAAGCAATGATAAAAACACTACAGTAATAATGATCTTACTAACAGACATTGTTAAATTTAGTATTATTATTTAATTGTTTTTGATAAATGCAATATGAAAATGAATTTAACTATTCAGGTTTTTCTGTAAAAATATAAAATTGCTATTGTCATGTTTTTCATTATTTATTATTATTATTATTAATTATTTATTATTAATTAAATTATTATTATATTATTAATTATAATTATATTAACATTAACTAGTATATGTCCAAAATAATTTAATTAGTAATAATATTGAGAAATTTAATTTTTAATAAAGAGGTTATAAGAGAATCGTAAGAATTTTAGAGTTCTATGTAGCAATAAAATTATAAAAAATTTAGATAACATAGAATATATAAATAATATCGCGAGAGTGAGGGGGGAAGAATATATATTTACAAATTAATGAAATGAGGCCTTACTCAAAGAATGGGTAGAGAAATATATTAGTGTAGGGATTTTTAACTTGTATTTTAAGAGATTGTAAGATAGTGGTATAATTTCAAAGGATCTATGCGATATACAAATGTCAGAGGAATGCTATAGAAACTAAGTATTGGTAAAATAATATATTTCAAGAAAAGCGAAAAAGTAGGGTTATGATTACCCATATATATATATATAAGTTTAGGAGTGTATGTTGGTGATCATGATGGAGGTGAGTGTTCAGTGGGAGCATCCATGGTAAAGGTAGGTTTAGTGACGTTATTAGATAGAGATTGTAAGCCTAACCAGGTTGATATTATATTATAGTAAATTTATACTAATATAAGTATATATATTAGGTTAATATTGGAAGGTCTACTGTTTATATGGTATCACATAATTAATGCAAAGGTCCATATTATTAGCAAGTATCATATTAGTCAATAACATGTAATAATATAGTTTATAAATAAACAACGGAAGATTATATATGTATTCATAAAGTAAATAACTAAGATTATTAATATCGTTAGTAGTGATAGTTTATATCTTTATATATATAATAAGTTGAATAAAAATGTAAACTCTAAATAGGTAGGTGGATATAGGAATGAAAACAATGTAAGGTTTGTAGATATTTTAGAATGAGGAATAGAATAATATATATATCAGTAGATGAGAGTTTATATAATATTAGAATGAGGTATTACTACAATAAGATATTATAAATATGAGATTAGTATAGGTATGTAAGGTGATATACCGTAATACTAGTAGGATGTTATATGATGAGTAGATATTGGTAATAGTAGTATGGCAAATTAGGACCAGGGAATCCTACCACCGCCGTAAGGGGCGCCAAGTCGCACCTTTAAGAATTCGGAAGGTGATGGATTACGTCGATTAAACGCCCTTTAAAAAGATTCGGGAAGGGATAGTTTACGGGGTGGTTTGGATTAAGGAGGCGGTGATTTACCAAGAGGTTTTGATTTTTTTTATGTTGGCCTGTACGTGAGCCGCCGACCCCCTCATTTCAAAACGCGGTGTTATGATGATCAGGCCTGCGTAAAGAACGGATACTGCCGAAACACTTCGGGCTACAACGCTCGTGTACTATTATACTGACTTGTAAATGGTTGGGATTTAACGGGATTGAAAGGTTGGAATCATAAGAAGTAATGAGGGAAAATAGATGATTAAATGTCTAAAAAAGGATTTGAGGTAGAAAACTATTTTCAAGGTGGTAAATAATGCCGGTCGAAGTGAAAGTTGAAGGGCAGATGAATCTGGTAAGTCACAGAATGGTAGATAGAGATAGTGATTGAAGTTTTATGAAATGAGTTTAAAGGGGAGAAAGAGCTATTTAGCAATTGAAATTTTCGGGTTGGCTCAAGACCGCGTGAAGGAGGTGGGTTAAACGTGGCTATACCGACTATCGGGAACGTAGGTAATATTGCGGGAGGGTTCTCATATGAGTGTCTGTGGTGGTAAAGGCTCAGTTAGGACATGTTCCCAGCCACTAGTTAACAAAAACATTTTATAAGGAAAAATTTAGATAGTATTTATTTTGGTTCATTTATATTACTTGTGCTTATTGTAATGAGCTTTCAATTTTGCTTTTAAAAAAAAACTTTTCAGAAAATAATATATTTGAAGAGTAGATATTGTAGATGTTAGGTTCGGGATATAATAATATCGCACCGTGTCCCTAGAGTTTTAAGTAGTTTTAAGAAAAAGAGGTCAGCTGTAAGAATTTTAATTTGGGAGAACCTTAATTATTTATGAATTAATATGATTAATTGCAGAATAAGGAATGCGAATTTTGGCTTCTCATTACTTATTGTATATCTTTTTAGTATTAGTTTACTATTTCTTGTTTGAAAAATATTGCGAAATGGAGGTGAAGGGGAAGCAATCTTTGGAAATTATAAAACATTTACAAATAGATATTTTTAAGAAAAAACCAAGGTTGATTTTTCCCCCAATGTAAGAGTTTCCAAGCCACCTTGGTGCACTCTCTATAGTCCGACGGGAGAATTCCAATAGCCGAGTGCCCCGGATAGCAGATTAGGCGTGGACTTAGGAGGAATAAAGAGTAGGTCTTGGCTGGTTCAAGATCTTGAGGAGGTGAGGTCCTATTTCATTAAATTTTAGAAGATGTGTGGTGTAGAGAAGGTTACTTGCTTTCCTCCCATCGGGCGCTCTATATGGGAACAAACTAGAGGACCTTCCAGTGCTTTTGCTTATCAATTTATTTTATATATTAAATATATATCTATGATTATAAATAATAATAAATATATATACTAGTAATAATTATGATATTTAAATAATATTATGTTTATTTTAATGGGAACGTGTTTTCTGATTGATACGTATTAAGAGTATTAAAGTTAAGAATAACTACAAAACGACATATTTAAAAATTTATTAAAAATAGGGAAGGGTTTAGTTGAGGGATCGGCAGAGAATGTTAGGGTTAAGTTGGAGTTGAGAATGATATTAAGAGGTTTCCGGTACCAGGGATTGGTTGGTGAAAAAGTAATTGGTGACATCAAAAACTAGTCATGGTAACATTCAGAAGAGATTGAGAGATTGAATGTAATTAAACAAAGAGAGAAGAATCAGGGCAGAGTAAAGTTATTAGTGGTAAGGGGTAGAAGGTGTGGGACCAATAATTTAGCCATTTTTTAACCATGTTTATTTTTTGCTGTGGGCGTGGGGTGTGGGGGGGTGAGTGGGGGGTTTGTGGGGAATGGGTTTTTCATATATAATGCCTGGGGTAGAACCGGCATAATTCCAAACTAAATAAATTAGGCCTGATCTCTAATTTTAATCGTGAGCATCCTGATAACAATTATATTTAAATCTTTAGCAATCGCATCCTCACCCCCTTGAAAAATATACCTTTTTCGTTGTTTTATGCTTTCACACTTTGACAGTCAATACATCATTGCTATTGAAATTTCAACACCAAATTAGATTATTAAAGCACAATGACATCTTATCCAACATGTTTAATTAAGTAACATGTAATGCTTGTTAGACTAATGGGAATACATCAGAGCTTCAAAGCCTCAAAGGCATAAGCTAATATTTTCACCATTCCTTTTTAACCAATTAAATCCTAGCAAAGAACTCTGAAACACGAAATTCTTCTACAGACATTCATACTGATGTTAACTTAGCTAAAACTATGATATGCTAAATTGATTCAGGCAATCAACTCGATACACAATATGCAATAGAGATGCAACAAACATAATAACCTTTTAGAGCGATATAGCATCCTCTATCATTCTGAAAATTCTCAATCCGAGCTTATAAAATAACCCATAAATAATTACTTATTATTATATTTTATTATATATATCTTATTATATATTAATTATTATTATTATATTTTATATTTATTATTAAATTATTTTATTAAATTATTGTCAGTGGTAGAAAAAAGGAAATTATTGCAAAGGCAAATTTTTTCCAATAGAAGGTTTGTCAGGAAAATAAATTCTAATTTTAGACTGCAAAAACATTACCAAAAATTAGAAAGAAATTATTAAACATTTATAATCATTTATTTTTTTATACATTTTATTTATTAATTTGTTTATTTATTTATACATTTATTTATTTATTATTTATGGCAGAGATTATCTTATCAATTGTGGATAACTTTGTGCAACTTTATTATTATTATTTTATATGTATCATTGATTATTTTTATTTTATCACATTTATTATTAATTATTTATTATATTTATGATTATTATTTTTTTTATTCTAATTTATTATTATTTATTAAATTATTTTATTATGAATCATTCTTGGAACTGTGTTAGTTTTTTATCATTTAAAATTATGCTCCTAGGTATTTAAAATAGATTGATTTAACCTATTTATTCTCTTCCCACTTGTTGAAATTGACAGACTTAAATTTCTTTCTATTATTATGATGTCGCACATAAAATATTCATTTCATTGTATTTGTGAACGACGAACTTCCCGACCTATGTAAATGAATATAAAAAAAACTATTAAAAATTTATCATTTCTAGTAGTAGTAGTAGTAGAGGTTGAGTAGTAGTTTAGTAGTAGTATTAGTAGTCTAATGTTAGTATTAGAGTGTCGCTGATGTTAAGTGAGTAGTAGTAGTAGTGTAGTAGTAGTAGTAGTAGTAGTAGTAGTAGTAGTCAATGTTGTCGTTGTTGTTATTGTAGTATAATTTATTATTATTATTATTATTATTATTATTATTATTATTATTCATTATTATTATTATTATATTTTAGTTAATTATTATTATATTATATATTATTATTATATTATATTATAGCGTCACCAAGCGATTTTTGCCGATTTTTATGCAACTTTTTGTTATTGTTCAAGAATTCGTTTCAATTTTCTTTAAAATGAGTAGAGTTCAATTTAACTAAAATCCCTCACCGATAAACCTGACAGAATCTATAATACATAAATAAAAGAGAGAATCTATAATATATAAATAAAAGAGATTACCTCTCCCACGAATAATATAAATAATATATTGTTGTAAAATATGGTAGATGAAAATGTTCATATTGAAAATGTTCATATCACCCTTTTTCAACTTTTTCAATATCTATATAGTAATTAATGCCCAATTTACTAAATTATTTAAAAAAAAAAAAAAAAAAAAAAAAAAAAAAAGCTACCGTTGTAATATTTTTATTCATTAAAATTCTTCATATGCACCTTTTTAATAATACTCAGAGGATTATCTAAAATATATCAAGGATGGGAAAGACAAATTCATATCTAAGTTAACAACAACAAAAAAATTCTATATACAAGGCTTCTAAAAGTATGTCAATAGAAATGGGGAAAAAATAAAAGAAAAGTGTGTTCGAGACTGCCAGTTGATGACATGAAAGATTTGAGGATACAGTAGCTGTTAAATTAGTAGTCATATAGTTTCACAAAGAGAGGATGAGACTGTAAAGATAAACAAGTCACACGAACTCTCCTCATAGGAGGAGAAATACGAGTAGAGAGTTTATAAGAGCAGCGTCCTTATCACTAAGTTCGACGTTTAGAAGAAGATTAGAGAGTGAGAAGAGAGAGGAGAGAGAGAGAGAGAGAGAGAGAGAGAGAGAGAGAGAGAGAGAGAGAGAGAGAGGAGAGAGAGTTGATAAGGCAAAAGGTTCTAGACTCCACCACTTCAAGAAGAGAGCCAAGAGATGAACCACTCCAGATATGAGATGCGTACTCTATAGGAAACAAGAACAACACTTCAAAACAGAGTAAGCACTGGGACAATCGAAAGGAGACTGAGAACCTAAATCACTTAGACACTGATGTGAAAAACAATTTATCCCTCCAAGAAGGATAACGCTAAAGGTAATTTCAAAAATATTAAAGAAAGACAAATGTAGTGTTGGGTGTTCCGAAGAATGATGTACTTGTGTTGTCGATATGATTGCGTAGGAAAATATATGATATGACGATGCTGATTTGTTTGAAGCGATTGAAAAACGGAGATTGGAGTTGAATGTATTGATTAGATGTAGTTATGGTGTGGTTATTGAGATTTATTGATTAATAATTATATAATTATTATACATATTATTATTAATTATAATAGTTATGTATATTTATTATATCGGATTAGATATGGAGTATCGGACAATCGTCCCCCCCTTTGTATCCCGTCCGGCGATTCGAACCCCTACGTTTTGCTGTGCTGTATAGCACCTTTTACAAAATATTATATTCTTATATATATATTATATTAATATATATATATATAATAGTTATAATAATATATATATATATAGATCTTAACCTAAAATAATAATCACTAAACTAGAAATTATTTATGATCCATAGACAATCCCTGTACTATTATTTTTTTCAGATTAACGGCACCACTAAAAAATGTCCATAAATAGACTTTGATTATAATATATATATAATATATATAGTAATTATATAATATATTTTATATAATATATTATATATATATATAACATATATAGGATTATATATATATATTATCTTATTATATATATTAAAAATATAATACTATAATTATATATATAAGGCCCTATATATTAATACAAATTTTTTACATTACTTAAAAAAAATTTCTGCAACATTTTTTTTTCTTTTATATACGTACAATTTTTGTAATATCAAATCATAATTAGCAATAAATCAGCAGTAAAAAATATGTTTATATGTAATTAATATTTATACTGTGATAAATCGTTAAAAATTCGTGAAAAAAATAAATATTAGTTTTGCAATTGAAAAATAATTCAAAGTTTACAAGCTAGAAAACAGCGACTAACATTTAAAAACGAAGAACTAAAAACTAGATTTTTCGTACACTATATATGAAAATATTTTATTGACAGATATACATTTAAAATGATGTCAATCGTAAAAAAAAACTTCAAAGATTTTGAGAAATTTTTCATATATTTAAGTTTTATAGTTTTAATTTATTTAGTAGTACATAATACTTTCTCACATTAGCTACATAACTACCCAAATTATTATTATTATTATTATTATTATTATTATTATTATTTTATATTATTATTATTTTATTATTATATAATTTACTTATTAATTTTATTTTATTATTTATCATTATTATATGATTATTATTAATTATTATTATTTATTTTAATAATATGTATTATTATTATTATTAATTATTATTAATTATTATTATTATATATATTATATTAGTATTAATTTATATAATTATTCATTATTTATTATTATTATTATTATTATTATTATATTATTATTAGTTATTAATTATTATTATTATATTATTATTTTATTATTATTATTATTATTTTATTATTTATTTCTTACTTTTATGACTAACCATAATAGCACAAGTTACTCGAGACCATCCACTTAGAAAAGGACAAACTCAAAATATTGTCTTAATTTTAAACATTACCTGGAATGTATCTTCAAAATTTGATGGTCGTCAATCACTTAAATTAAAAATACATATATATATTAT
The DNA here is from genome assembly GCA_015478945.1 of Trachelipus rathkii. Taxonomy (NCBI): domain Eukaryota; kingdom Metazoa; phylum Arthropoda; class Malacostraca; order Isopoda; family Trachelipodidae; genus Trachelipus; species Trachelipus rathkii. The sequence continues at coordinate 20,676 of JABUQX010072547.1, forward strand.
TTGAATAATAAACTTTTGGATTATTTAATAATTTTATTTCATCATCATTTTTGTACTTTCATAAAAAATTCTTAAATCATAATTAAAACGGAGAAGGTGGCAAAACTCATTTTTTATTCCAAAAAAAATGAATAAGTTTATGCATTCAAACTAAATGACGATTCATTTCATAATTCATCTTAACAAAATCATATTAAAAAAAAAAAAAAAAAAAAAAAAAAAAAAAAAAAAAAAAAAACGAATATTCATTCTCCAAAAAAACCCTAAATTTACGTAAATTTATCCAAAATTTCGAAAAAGGATTTGCAAAAGTTTTTTTAATTATCACATATTATTAATAAAATGTCTAACAAGAAAAATAACTAAGGATAAATCCTTCTGTATTAGATATAACTAGGTGAACCATTTTCATCATTTAAGGAAATATTTATTTGGAGGAAAGAACTATTTGTGCTTATCATGAGGGCACAGTTTTGCAAGTTTTTTATTGGGCTTAGATATAACACAATAAACTTTACTGTTAAAGTATACTGTTACAAGAGGCTTGCCTATGAAATTAGATTCTGAACATCCGCTCTTATTTTTTTAATGTATTTTCATCATTTGAAAATTTCCTTTTTGAAGAAAGACGAGAGAGAGAGAAAGAGACGAAGAGAATGAAGGAGAGAGAGAGAAGAAGCACGAGAGAAGAAGAGAGCGAACAGAGCCAGAGAAAGATGAAGAGTATCAGAATGAGAGAGAGACGAGGAGGAGAAGAAGAGAGAGAGAGACAGATTCTTACTAGAGTTAATGCATCAAAACTCTAAAAATAATTGTTTATTAATTAACCTTATTTTAACTTGCCCCCTAATGAGTTCATAAACAAGTGTTTTTTAGATATAATATTAAACTTTATTTTATTTTAAATCAATTACATTTGGTGTATTTCTCTATTTATCGTTTTAAGCCTCACTTTTTCTTATTCTTAATTTCATCCAATAATTTCAAAGCTTTCAGAATCCAAATGGATTATCTAGGTACTTTATTGCTTCTACTCAACTCTTTAATAAAACGTTTAATATACTAAAACTGATGGAGAAATACTGTATTAAAAGAATGGATATATTCCATGGTGATATCGATGTTAGAATCAAATGCATATATGAATGAATGCAGTTTTCAGGTTAACTGAAAATGAAAAGACGACCCTGCAAGGCTATTCACGTAGATCAATCAGTCAGTGACATCACTGCCGATTTGACAGAGGCCCTATGATTAGTAAGCTCGAACTACCGCTATGCTACTCGTACGGAAGCTATCTCTTAAAATGACACCTTAAACGTGTGCAAAAACAATGATATTGTTTAACTTTAACATTCAATTTATCAGCACTAGTTGATTAGATTGGCTTAATTTTACTTCTGATGAGAGGTCGTAAAGTATTTATTAAGTAACGAAAATGGAAACATCACTGAGAGATATATTTGCAGAGAATCTGTAAACATTATTTTAGACAAAACATATTATTACTAGTAATTATTCTTAGTAAAGTAATCAATTCGTTTCATAATTATTACTAAAATTGATTTTTTCTTTTTTACCATTCTATTCTCTTGAATTGTAATAATTTTTTATTTGGTCGCTTAAAAAAAAAAAAAAAACATAAAAGTCCTCGATATGACAATTAAACACAACGCGAGTGTTTTCTGCTTTTAAGGAGATTGGAATTTTTGAAGTGACAAAGAAAATATTTTTATAAATATATAATTATTATACTACTATTAATATTTTACTATATATATATATATCTATAATCATATATATATAATTATATATATAATTATTTATATATATAATTTATATAATTAATTCTTAATAATTATTATTATTATTAATCATTATATATATTAATTATAATTAATATATAAATAAATAATTAAAATTTATAATTTAGGACGTTATCTTCATTATATACACAAATTAGAAGAATAACTCATCATATATTAAACTAGACTAGAAACATTAATTTATTTTATTAATATTTTTATAATAGTTTAAAATATAATTATTTATTTTATAATTTATTAATAGTTATCTAATAATTTTATTAAATATATATTATATTTATAATATATATATATATTATTATAATATATTATTATTATTACACATAATATATTCAATATTAATTATAATAATTTTATTATCATTTAATTAACTATATATATTAATACTTATTTTTTATAATAATAACTTATTATAAATATATTATATATAATAAAAATTTTTTATATGATAAATATAATATTATTATTATATATTATATATATAGTATTTATATATGTAATATATTATATACTATATAATATATATATTATTATATATAATATATAAGTAATTATAATATATTATATATTATATTTATATAATATAATATTTTAATATATAAATTATATTAATATTATAGATATATTAATTTTAATACTATTATATATGAGGAGTCGAATGCACACTATCTAATTGGGGAGGAAAGGTTTCATTAAAATTTATATATTAACTTTATATTATATTATATTAGATTATACTATATTATAATTCATAATTATATTATTATATATATTATTTAATTAATAAAATGTTAATATAATATTACTAATCATTAATTAATATAGATATTATAATATTATATATCATATTATTATATAATAAATTATACTATAACTATATAATATATTTTTTATTCTGTATTAAATCTATATATATTTAATTAATAAAATATATATATATAATATATATAATTCTAATTAAGTTGGAAAAATATATTTGGAAAGGGCCGCATTCGAAAGCAAGGTCAGCTTTGGAAGAGTTCACAGGTAAAGAATTAGAAGTTACAATAGTATATTATAATGTTAAGGGAGACGTTCGAAGCGGGATCCATAGAGGAGTTTTGCTTTCCCATTGTGCAGGGATTCATCCTAGTCGCCGAATAGGGTATCGTTCGTATTTGATAATCTGATTTTTATTATGATAGGATTTGGTGTGGGCTCCTGCAGCGGTTAAGTTGTTCTTGACAGTGCAATTTCTGATGGGGAATGTTTGGATGCGGCAGTGTTTGTGTTGTATGTGGGGATTTGTAGCTAATGTGTTAGTTAATTTGTCTTTGTCTGTGTGAGGAGAAGAAGACTAATTTTGAGGCCAAAATTAAACACATAAAAAAATGAAAAAATGACAAAATTTCATAAATCAAAAAGATTGTAAAACGACAAATATAGAAAATACATAAAACATCATCGAATGTAAATAAGATGTAGGGGGAGATTGTTTGATTCATAATATGTTTATGGATTACTTGAGTGAGAGAGGGGGCAGAGTGTAGTTGGTAGGGGGATAAAAGGGAGGGTTGGCGGTATTATATAACAGTGGCAAAAAAATGCAGATGGAAAATTGATTTACTAAAGAATCACTAGGACCAATACAGCTGGCTTCGATACTATTTTAAAGTGACGAAGGGATAGGAAAGAACCAAGGATGTGTTCCGCAATTATAAATGCGGTAGGGGTTGTTTTGGTACTGCCAGTATTATTCGTAAGGCAGTGTTTGGTAAATATGCAATTTTATTTAGGTTATTAGCCATTAGCTAGAACATGTCCCTGGGGGATAGGCTATTCATATATATTAAGTGGTGTGATGCGTGTTAAACCTTTCATAGAGGAACGACCAGTATCCCAGTCGGTCATCATATCCAGTATATATTTTTCGGGGGACAATGATATCTTTTGAAGGTGGACAACATCTTATCGACAAGGGCTTACTGACAAAAAAGAGGCTAGGCGGGGACACAAGGTTATACCTCTGATATACTAACATATATATATATTATATATATATAATTTATATATATATATATATAACTTCATATATATATATATTATATATATAATACATATTATATATTATATATAAATATATATATATAATATACTAATATTAATATTATATTTCTATATATATAACACTATTATATATATATATATTATATTTACTATTATAATACTTATTATATATATTATATATATATATATATATTATATATCATATTATATATTGCATTGTATAATATTGCTTATACTAATTAAAATAAACAATTAATTCAATATTTATTTAATAGAATTATTTCTCTTTTCATAATTCCTAGTCAAGGAAGAAGAATAAAATAAGGAATAAATGAGAAGTACTTTTACAATTAAACAGAGAAAAAAACATAGAATTAGAATTATCCAATCTACTATCCACTCATCTTATACATTCTCTATTACTCTCTCTCATTTACATTCATTCCTCTCCCTGCTACTCTTTATCTTCTCTATATCTTTATATATTATTTATAGTATATATATATATATATATATATTATATTATAGATATAATACATTTATTTTATATATATATAATATATATATATACTTCTTATCTCTAATATAATAGTATTAACCTATTCTTGATATCATAACAGTGAATACAAAGAATTGAAGACTTATAGGCTTGAACAACAGAAAATTATTAGACATTCCATACGAGTACAGGCTGACAGAACTGTATTGAAATATATCACCGATGATAGAGTAAGCTGACAAAGCTAGCCACGTAAAACACATCGATTCCTTAGCACGTTTCATTTGACCTATTCTTAAAAAATAGAAAATCGATTTAATTGTGACACGTAGTTAAAGGAAAGACACCAGAGAATATGGATAGGCAACACAAGGTGTACTACTGATGGATAACATAATGTATTCTTAGAAGCATTCATAAATCCATTAAGCCTAAGAATGTCCCTTTATTATATGACCTTAGACCAACCCGTCGATACAAAGACTATGCCTGCAAATGTAGAATGGTAAGTTGTACCATTGCGAATATATTAGTTGAAATTTTAATTTATAAATGACTAACATCGTACGATATATATCATATTTCTTCGCGATGAAGTACAAGTGACGCGCGAGGTTAATGGAATCGGGACATCATCTTAGAGGTAACAATCTTCGGCCTCCGTGCTGACAATTTTCAAACACTAAAATTGAAACATTATCACCCGGAAGTTTTCAGGATTTCCTGACTTTAAAAACAGTGTATGTGTTTTTTTCTCTAAACGTATGTTTCGGACGTGTGTTTATTCTGATGGTCAACATGTATATTATCTACCAGAATTTTTACTATTTTTAAACATGTCTTTGACCATTATGGTATCAGTACAGGTTTAAAATGACCTTCCAACTTGAATATGCCATATACATGGTTTGGGGATTAATACATAGTCAATTTGTGTATTGTATTTTCCGATTTTTTGAGTTTTTGTGCTCAGCAATAGATTTGTAAATTTAAACACAACCATTTTGAAATTGATGTGAAAATTCAAAAACCAAGGTTTGTCTGTTGAGAATGAATGGACATATTTTAGGGCACCATTGTAGCGAGGATGCCAATTTTTTACATTAGATAATTTCATTTGTACGACCATTAGTTTCTCCTTATATGTGATTGGAACAATTCTTTTCATATCTTTTTGTGTGTTGGACAAACAATATTTGTCTCTTTTGAATAATTTATTGAGATATATAACAAGAGCGCCCTCAGTCAGATCACATCCAACCAAAACAGAAGCCAGTTTTTTGACCACAGAACGCAAGTGTTCCATTACACAAGAGGAAAAGTACAATGTCTATTTCACTAAATAAAATATATAAAATGATTACATAATTAATATGAATAAATTATTATTATATATAATTATATAATCATTTATATATAATTAATTATTATAGTATATTATATATAATACTCTATACTATATAATATATATAGTATATATATATTATTTAAAAACTTCGATCCAGACTTAGTAGGGTGGAGTGGCAATGAATTACTGATGCTGCTGTTACAGTGTAATACATAGTGTCAAAAATTTAAAATGTAAAAAATATTATATATTATTATAATAATCATTATATTATTATGTGGTATATTAGTAGATTGTATATATTTTATTGAGGTAGAGTAGCGCGCAATAGTAAGGCTGATATTATATAATTATTGTATTATATATATATATATTATATATAATATATTTAATATATATCATATATATTATATCTATATATTATATATAATAGTTATATATTATATTCTTAAATATATATATTAAGAAAAATAAAATATTAGCTATATGATTTATTGATAAGCTACAAATTACATTAATTATAATATTAAAATATATTTACTATTATAATAAGATCTAATATAATATATAATTTAATATATTATTATATTAATATATATATATTATATTAAATAATATTATATATATAAATTAGTTTATATATAAATATATATAATATTATATTTCTCCGCTGGAAAAAAAGTTTTTCTTTAATATGCTGTTTGTGTTTAAACACAAAGTTTTTTAACAAAATGTCTTTTTGTTTTTTTTTTTTAAGTTACCTTTTTTGTACTATAAAAAGAGATGTTGTTAAATTATCACAGTAGTAAACACTAACTTTCTTAGGCACCATAATTTGACTATTATAAATTAACACATCTTATCTTAAGTGATTTTAAGTCTGTATATAAATATAATTAACTGGTTCAATTTAATCTTATTTAACTTTGTGTTCAGAAATATTTCTTAATAATATTATATTTAATAATATATACTTAATTATATTGATAATATATAATTATATTCTTTGATGTCTCATTCATGGAAGATAAGTTTCTTGGCGTGTAGGAGAGAAAATGAGAATGGTGGAAGGTGATTGATGATCTCTGTGAGGAGAGAAGGTATGTGTGTACGATCATCCTTCTTTAAACACCACAGAGTATAAATATATGAGTCGGGTGTGGGAGAGAAGCGTAATATCAGAAGTGGAAAGTATTTGATGGATTCTTTTGTATGTGAACGAAGAGTGTGAGTTAATGTCATTGGATTGTTGAAATCCAGTGAGCGGGTTTAGGAATGGCTAATCGAATCATTAATGCGCTGTAAATATGATAAATTAAGTCTAAAGTGGGAATTGGTATGACTGCTGAGAGGTGATAACGGAAGGACGATAGTAAAATAGCTCGTAAGGTGAGAGTTGTAGTGACAAGCGGTAATAAGGATAAGTATGTATAGAACGCTCAGAAAAGAAATAGTTGAATGGTGAAAAGTTGAACTGAATAATATGGAAGAATTGTTAGGCCACAGTTTACTGCAAAGAAGTGCTTGTGGTGTGTGCTAACAGTACGGGAGAGTACGTGAGAATGAGGGTGTGATGAAGAGGTGATTCAAACCGTTAATAAGTTAAAAAAGAGTCGGTTGAATGTACTAAAGCAATGATAAAGTCTTTCAACAGAATATGCCTGCTTTGATCTATTAGGAGGCACAAAAACGGAATGACTATAAAGACTACTAAGTACGAGAAAGAGAGGTACTACATGACTTTGGAAAGATGATGGGACTAAAGGCGACATAGGAGCTCTTATGACAGGAAGGCGAAGGTTAGATTACGTCCATGAACGAGGTACTGCCTTAGATATGACAATAGGATGGTTTTTAGTAAATGACTAAATGGAATGTTGAGTGGGTGTGGCGAACGAAATAAAAACTTTGAAAATCATGATTATATTGCCCAGCCTGTATATGAGGCATGCTGATAACTGAATGTGTGTGGTCTTGACTGTAAAGGCATAGGTATTTTGGGTGAGTTTTCTATTAAGAAGAGGCTGGAAATGTACAGAGTGCGTAAGTTGAGAATGGTAAATTGCAGGTGATAGATAACCATTCTGTGAACTATCCACAAGAACGGTAGGCATATGTGATTGATTGGATTGCGTATTGGTATAGCGTTTTATGGGGGTGTAGTTTCGAGGATGGTAGCCCGAGGGTAATGTACTTTCTAGAAGCGGTAGGGGATAAAGGCAATGTGATTATTCAGGGTATTTAGTTTATTTGATGGTGGAAGATATATGCTTGTGTTTGGTGAGGTGAAGACGTGCTAAAGGATGAGGTGAAGAACAGGTGCAGGTTTACAGAGTAGTAGGGATCTGTGGATCATATTTACATTGACCGAATTGATGTAGAGAATAAAAAGAGAGATAAATGCCTCCTTATTAGTTTTATGGTTTGAAAAGGGTATCGATTTAGGGTATATACGGGAAGGTCCTAGGGTACGTTATGATATCTAGTGTTGGTATAGCTCTCAACTGAATGGGTATAGTATGCTCTATGCCGTGTGAGGGTGTGTAGAATATGTGTAAAGTATTTGGTCTAGTTATTATAGCGGCAGTTGAGGGAAGGTTTCTGTCTATCTTCTATTGGTTATCATCTGCCTGGACACTGCGTGTTATGAAGAATTGAGGTGGGGTGCGTGCGGAATGGTAGCATGAATGATGCGAGATAGTGAGAGGGTGAATATATTTGATAGGCCTGATTTTGGTTTTTGTCGCGCGACATTGAGAGTTGAAGAGTAGCTATGGTAGAGAGGCTTTGGGCAGGTGTGTAAGGAGGGGTTTGAAAGTAAAGTGATAAGAGTAGGTTATGTTAGTGCAGTGGGAAAGTCTCCACCGTGTGAGTTATGTTAATGGTGAGACCAGCTGAAAAGTGTTCTGGTTTAAATTTAATTAAGTCGGATATCTGGTGGAATAGAGGAAAGGATGATGCACGTTTAGTCAGAGATTGTGAATGGGCGGCTGGGTGAATTATCGTTGTGAATGTAAGGGATAAGTCCATTTAGTGTAGGGGTCTTACTTGACGTTGTCGTCACCCCTTGTTATTGATATGTTAGTGAGATATGGTCTGGAAAAGGTATAGATTAAGTATGTGTTAATCTCTGGGACATTTTAGGCGGCTTATGTCGCTAGGTGTGGAAGAATTAATAAATGAGGATGAAATATTAGCTGTGTGTGTGCCAGAATAGGTGTTAAAGGAGGAAAACTGAAAGTTATGTGAAGGTCTTGCGTATGTGGAAAGGTCCCTTGATGTTCGTCCGGTTTTTTAAAGATATATAGTGGAACGAACGTTGTGTTTGAAAACGCCGGGTGCGCCGAATGCCGAAGAAAAAAGTGGATTTGTCCCGGTAAACGAATGTTGAAGGAGAGATGTGTGAGTTTGGCCGAGGCCCGAGAATAAAGGTGCATATAAGGAGTGAAATGCGGGGTTTTGTGAAAGGGGGTATTGGTTGACTGGACATGGCGTCAGGGGATGAATCCCTTAATTCGATTTACGCTTAACATGAGGGTCTGTGCCTTTAAGTCATGGAAGTATAGGTCGTACTTTCGGATGGACGAGTATTCTACTAATTAATGGAACGAGCAGGGGGGGGGAGTAAATGGTGGGCTTTCTTTTCGACTACAGTCATATTCTTCTACTACTATTCTTTTCTGATGCTTGTTAGCACCTTACCACCAGTCTTGGACAAAGTTAGATGAAGAAAATATATAACGGTATATATAAATACATATATATATATATTATAGTAATATCTATTTATATATTATATATATATTAATCTTATATAAAATATATAAATTTATATAATATACTATTTATATATAATAATATTATATGTATATATATTTTATATATATTAATTATTATATATTAATTATATTATATATATTATATATACTTATAATATATATATAAGCAATATTTATATATGATATGATATAATATAAATATGAATATACTATAAATTATAAATACATATATGTAATAATTATTTATATCTAATTATATAATATATATTATATATATATTATATATATATATATATATATATATATTATATATATATATATATATATATAAATTATAATATTTAATATATATAATTATATATATAATTATAATTTATCTATATATATATACGGCTACTATATATTATATATATTATATATATTATTATAACATATTATACCTCATTAATATATTATATATTATTTATATATATATTATATATATATAATATATATAATTACTATAATTAATAATATAATATTAATTATAAATATTTAACAATTAATAATACTAATATATAATAATAAGTAACATAATAATAATATACATAATAATAATAATAATAATTATCATATCCTATGCTTTCATGTCAGAGAGGTTATACTGCCACATTAGAGCCATAATAAACTTTATTAAGTATAAACTATACTTATATATTTGTATTAATAATTCCTTTTAAACCAATATATTTTTACCTGATATTTTATGTCATATCTTATACAGAAATATTGATATAATATGTATATAAAAATAGAATAAGTAAAAATTTTCTAAAAAATATTAAATATAAATAATATTTGCTTTGTGTGTCTTTTAGTTTAAATTACTGAGTGTTAATTGTTAATTTATTAGTCTTGAAGGTTTTTTTTTTATATATAAGTACTAGTTCTCTTATATATTTCTTAATTATTTATTATAATAATTAATATGATTATATATATATTTAAAATCCCATATTATTAATTATTTTAATAATTATTCATTTAATTACTTTATTTTAATTATTATATTATTTATTTAATCCATTATCATTATCACTTAATCATTTACCCATTCATTCCTTGTGTGTAAATGCTGACACTCCTTTCCCTTTCTTCTTATTACTTAATTCTTTTTCTAAGGTATAGCCCTTTATTAATTATAGTCAGTACATTAATAAACATAGTGACAGGATTCTTTTACTAACTCATTAGATTTAACATGAATGTAAAATCTGGGCCCAAATTGCATGTTAATAAGGAAAAATTTCGTTGCCGAGGTAAAAAATGCAATAATTTGCTTTTATTAACTTCTATTAATCATGTTTTTTCTATTTTAGATTTAACTTTTTTACTGACTGTGAAATATGAACCAATTTTATGAACCTCCAAGTGTTTCGTAAATATTTATATTTATGCGCGTATGTGAGAAAACCTTCTTACATGAGTCAATTCATATTCAAGAATTGAACTACTCGATCACTTTCGTCTTCTGATACTACTTCACTACCAAAAGTATGCTACATGTGTATTACGTGGTGTGCTGCATCTCAGTCTTCGTCTAAGTTCATCAATATCTCTATCATTACTCCATCTATCTATTTCATCTACTTATCTATACTAATTATCTCTTACCTCTATCATATCTTCATATCTCATATATCCTATTCATCAATCCAATTACTATTCTAATTCACTTTCAGTTATACATTCTTTCAACTTTTATCTGCAATACAAACTCATAAAAAATATACTATTTTCTCTCTAAATTCATTATTCATTTCATCTCTTCTACTTCATTATCTATCCAATAATAATTCACTCTATCCTATTTCTATTCTTTATATTCGAATACATATACTCTCGTCTCCTCTCCCTCTCATTCTTCATCTCTCTTATACATCTATCGTCTGGGCTAGTTATCCCGATACCCATCTCACAATTGATCAATCTCATTGACATCTATTTTATGCGTGCGTATCCTATAACTACATAATACATGCTACATCTTTTACATCTGTCCTGTTTCAATCTATATCTCTCTTGGTGCGATGCGTCTCATATACATTTTCATCCTTCCTATCTCTACAACTATATTTTCACGTCATCTATCATTTAATACATAATATATTCACAGTCAATATCTTTATGATATACTACTTCATAAAGAATCTAGAAAATAAATAATATTCTACTTTAAATATTCTTCTTCTATAATAACTACTACTAATCTAATAATAATAATTAAATTCATATAATAAAATAATAATCTCCTACTATACTTCATATCTCTTAATCTATCTTAATCATTCCTTATTATACTCTCTCTTCTATTTACTCATTGGTATTCCCCAGTCGTATTAGCTCACCTCCACCCTTCTCCGCGGTCATTACACTTCTGCCCTCTTTCCCACTTACCGGGCACCCCTCCACCCTCTATTATACTATACTAGCATATCTATATTAATATTTAACTATCTAATATTATTTCATTATCATATTTTTTAATCTATTCGAAGTTCTATTTAATTACTACTATACTACCATTAAATTACGTTACTACCTAGTACCTACTGAACTACTAGATATTTACTTTATTAAATCGTCGAATGAAAGGTAAAAGGTCATAACGGACAATTTTGGTGAAACTAGGTTTTCAGTGTTACTAAAGCATGATTTTCTAACGAATTGAATGATATATGATTCAACTTTCTAACATAATTTTTGGTAATTAATTAAACCGATCATGAAAAAGAAAAAGAAAATTTATATCTTAACTAAACAAACTTTTTAGCGTAATTTTTAAACTAGTTGTTTCGAATATATAAAAATAAAAATTCAAAAACTAAAAAAGAAAGAAAAAAACTCACAAATTGAAATTACAGTTGGCTCGTTACAAAATGGTTTCAAAAATGTATTTAAATTTTTCCCCCTTTAAATAGCTCTACTTTATAATTATGATACCTAGTATATATATATATTATATATTCTATATATTATATTATAATATAGTATTTATTATAATATAAATATATATACTATTATTATATATATAGTATATATATATATAATATATATATACGGCTATATTATATGTCTTGGGACATTGTGAAAGTTTTGAAAATCCGCAATGCGAAGTTCGGAAACTGTGTCAAGCCTTCTGCGTCTGCATCTAATCTTAAGGATGTACGATGTCTTAATTCCCTTTTAATTATAGATGTTAATTTGAAAGCATCACCAAGCGTTATTACTATTCACAAGTTAGAAAAAAGTGAGAGAGAAGGTTATAGAGCAGTTGGTAGCAAACATTTTAAATTTTTTAGTTTTGAATTTTTTATCACCACTTATTTCAATCCTTCTTTGTCTGTCCGACATGAAATAAGGAAAGCTACAAGAAAAGCTTCAACTGACATAGAAGAATTATGTTACTAAAGAGGCTGAACAGTAAACTGCAAATGACAGAACAAACAATAAATGTGAAGAAGAAGTTGATATTGTTTGAAAGTTTGGCTGGAGAAAATGAAACAAGAGCTGTTAACACGGAATAGTCGAATCACGATTAAAAATTCTTTACCAGCACTTGGTTTCATTACTATTCCCAATATTCCCTTATTGAGACATTACTAAAATCACTGAGAGAGTAAACCCCATATCATATCAATCTCATAAGAGATATGAATCTTTTTTTAATATAATTATTATGTTTCAACATATTACTTATATGAAGGAAACGCTTAGAAGTAGACAGATATGAAATTTGATACTTTAAATGAAAGTTAATGATATTTTTAAGGTAGAAACCTCTTTTATTTAAAGGCTACAGATTCATGCTTTTCACATCATCTTCTTTGTTGTCAATGTTGAAAGAAAATATAATTTGATTATTTTCAAAATCGACCAGAGAAATTGGAGTTGAACAGAATGTCATCGAAAAACATTTGAGAAACAGCACTGAAGATTAAAAAAATTATATTCAACTGATTTTACTGTGCCTGATTCGATGAATTTTCATTTGTCATCAAGCAGTGATGTTATTATGATAATGGTCTTAAGAAAAAGTAATTGAAGATAAATATAAAATCGATAAAATAGCTGATTTCTATGAGAGCGAAAAAAAGCAGTGTAATGATACTCTTCTTGTAGAAAATAAATGAAAAGTTTGAAATTGAATCAATTTGTTAGGTGTTATCTACATTGATCTCTAGCAGGGTTGCGAAGCCGGAGCCGGAGCCGGAGCCGGAGCCGGAGCCGGAGCCGGAGCCGGAGCCGGAGCTGGAGCCGGAGCCGGAGCCGGAGCAAAAATTTTTATTGCAATGAAGCCGGAGCCTAGTTTTTGGGGGGAGTGGAGCCGGAAACGGAGCAGGAGCAGAAAAAGGTGCTGCTCCGGCTCCTGCAATTATTATTTTTTATAGTTAATTATACATAGTTCAATCTATATTTTGCTCACATATATGAGATTTAATTCTTATGTGCAGTATTTTGTTGCGAGAAATTCAATAATTATATTGGTTTTGTCTATCGCCTCCAGGTTTGAAGTTTTTCAAAAGAAACATTAAAAAAAAAAATTCAATTTTGAATAGAATTGTCCAAAAATAAAATAAATAAATAAATAAATAAATAAATCAAAAAGGAAAAATCGCTATATCTTCTTTAAATTATTTGTCATATGTGTATGAAAATTTAAGACCAAATATATTTTGCGACGTACATATTTTTTATTTAAATCATCAGTTGGCTTATCCAACCGTTTTGCTGAGGTTTACTGAGTAAGGAAATTTTTATTTTTGCAATTTTTTTATAATGTTTTCATGTGAATAACCAAAAACTGAAAGTTATAGACAAAAACTAATATGATTTTTTAGCCCTCTTTGCCACTATATAGCTACATAAGAAACAAGTATCGGACTACAAGTGCTTGAAGCATTGAGTCTTATAATTTTGCTTGGCCTTCTCCTTCTTTATTTTAGTTATTCTAATTTTCTTTGCTATTTCTATATCTATATAATAACACTCAATGTTACTATATTTCTATATTATATATATAATATTATATAATATAATATATATAATATATAGATATAATATATATTTATATATATATATATAAATATATATATATATATATATATAATTTTATAACATATAATAATAAATCGATAATAATAAGTAAATATATTAATATATATTAATTATATATAATATCATATATATATAATAATACATATTAGATATAAATATAATATATATATATTATAAAATATATAATTATATATATAGAATATAAGTTATATATATAGTATATTATAACTATAAATTAAGTTTAAAGATTAGTATATTATATATATATAATTATATATATATATATATAGTATATATATATATATATAGTATATAATAGATAATATATTATATATATAATATATGTATTTATATACATTATATATAAATATATATATATATATAGCTATAATATAATATATATATATAAGTATATAAATATATAATTTATAGTATATATATTATAAATAAATATTATGTAAATTAAGTTAAATTATATCTTATAAATAAATAAGATAGTATATGCTATATATATATTTATATATATTATATATATATATATATTATTATATATATAAATATATATTATATATATTATATTATAAAGTATATATATATATTAATAAGTATAGATATAATATAGTATATATATTATATATATATAGTATATATATATAAATATATAATATCAATATATATATATATATATATATTATATAATATATATATATATATAATATTATATACTAATATCTATATATATATATTATATATATATATATATATATAGTATAGTATATATATATATATATATTTAATATATCATATATATATTATACTTAAATATATATATATATATATATATTTATAAGTATATTATTTTATGATATTAATATATTTAAATATAATATATAATAAATATATATATATATATAATATATATATATATATATATATATATGATAGTATATATACTATATAATATTATATATTAAATTATATACTAATATATATATAAATATATATATATAATAGTATAGTATAATTACCTATAAGTATATATATATATATATATTATTTATTATAATATATAATAATGTATATATTATATATGATATATATAAATATATACATTTATATATATATATATTATAGTATATATATATAGCTCTCCTTTATCACACACCATAAAACATTATTTCAGACAACATTTTCCTCTAAAGAAGATGACAAACCGCACGGTTAGCCATTCGGAAAAGCTCGAGGGAACGGCTTCCAAATGTAGTGACTTTTCCATCCCTCCTCCATGCACAGTTTGGAATTGACAGTCTCCCAGTGGCGGGGTTGGTGACGTCATGAATTTGGTCAACCTGTTCTGATGAAACGGTCTTTTTATCATGAAATTTCTGGTAAGTGCTTCGCAGCTTTATACAACGTAACTTTCCACTTTGATGACATCATCCCTCTTCTCCTCTAATTGAATTCAACTAACTCCATCCAACTGAAACTGCATGAGGTGTTGTGAGCGTTCTCATCACCAAACCCTACCCCCTACCGTTGACTCTTACTGTCTTTATCCTTAATTTTCAGCCAAAGGGTGTTGTTGCAAATACGTGCGTTATGGTGTTTGTTCTCGTGTATCTGATTTACTGTCTTTATCCTTACTTTTCAGCCAAAGGGTGTTGTTGCAAATACGTGCGTTATGGTGTTTGCTCTCGTGTCTCTGATGTCTTCCGATTTCTCCTTACTGTGCAAGCGTCTGTTAATCTACTATCTTAATTCCATCTGTTCTGCTATATCTGATCTATAACTCAACGGAATTATTTAAATCTTGAGTACCTAAACTACAAATTAAAGAAAATATCTCTCCTCCTTCAACTTTACCTGGAAAACCAATTTATTCCTGGTGATTTCAAAGTTCACCACCACCATTGGCTTTCCTCTAATTCTCAAGAAGCCGCTGGCGAAGTTACCTACTACTTTTCTATCCTGACCTCAGTCAGTTGGTGCAGCTCCTTACTCGTATCCCAGATTGTCTTGGAGATAAGCCCAACATTCTAGACCTATTCGTTAACCCCGATCATTGTCCTTATTCTGTTAAACTATTTCCTCCTGTTGGTGTTCCTCCTATCACCTTCTTATCTCGTATCCTGTTCTATTTCTTCAAGTCTTTCGCAAGAAAAACATCCACCTACGGCGAGGAAATATTTCTTGGAACTTCAGTGCTGCTAGCTGGTCTGATTTGCCATCGTTCCTCTTCGATTTCCCATGAAATGACTACTGCTTCCGCTGGAAAGGTTCATCGGAGTGTGCTGAGTGCATTATGATGTGATTCTCTCTGGCTTGGAGGAATTTCATTCGTCTTCAAACTACAGAAACCCACGCAACTTATATTTAGGAGTCGTTAAAAGTCTATTCTCCGTGACACTAAAAACTCTTTTCTCCTCCGTAGAAAATGTCATAATCTTTCTTTTCTCTTCCTCACATGCTTTCTAGCATTTTGCAAAATATATTAATTAATTCTAACACCTTCCTCTTTCCCTTCTATAGTATCTTCCGACGAGACAACTGACATTTTACCTTTCGCTAAAGCTGAGCTCTGTGCTCAAACCTTTGCTTCTAATTCCCTCTTAGACGATTCCAGAGCTATTCCTCCTTCTCTATCTCCCTCCAATTCATTTTTACCTAATATAGTAATTTCTTTTAAAGATATTATTTCTATTTTCTCATAGCTTTATTAGCATATTAATTAGCAATTAGCATTTACTACTTAACATACATAGTTACGGAGCTCATCAAATTTGATCAGTACCTTTGAATAATTAAATAAAAACACTGTTAGAGCTTAAGGAATTGGTCAATGTGAAATAGATTTTATTGAATGTCAAACCGAAGAAGTGCTAGATGATTTTTAGAACGAACATGATGAGAGTATGAAAAGATTATTATTATTATTATTATTATTATTATTATTATTATTATTATTATTATTATTATTATTATTATTATGATATTATTATTATTATTATTATTATTATTATTATTATTATTATTATTATTATTATTATTATTATTATTATTATTATTATTATTATTATTATTATTCTATGCACCGTGTCCCGGTTGCTGCAAGGTTATTATTATATGTGTTATTATGATATTATTATTATCTGTTGTATTATTAATATTATTATATATTTATTATTAAATCTATTATTACATTAATTATTATTATTATCTTATTGATATTATTATATTGTTATATGATATTATTATTATATTCTTAATGCATCGTGTCCCGTGCATGCGCATGGTCATAATACTGTGTGGATATATATTATATATATATAATAATATATAATATATATATATATATATATATAATACTATATAATATATATATCTATCTAAATAATAGTATATTATAATATATTTATATTATTAATATATATATATATAATCTATATTCTTATTATAATTAATATATATATAATATATATTATTATATATATAAGTATATATAATATATTTTATATATATATATATATATATATTATTATATATAAATATTAGTGGTGTGTGTGTTTGGTGTGTTGGGGTATATGCGCGCACTCGCGCGTGTTGATGAAAAGGACAAAGTAATCTCGCCAAAATATTAAGATTTAGAATTGTGCAACAAAAAAATAAGAGTTTCCTCCAAGAAAATGGGTCTTCATATCAAATTAAACAAGAAACTAAAAATTTGTTGATGGAAGTGGCACTGAATGAAACTCTTTTAAGTGACCAAATCTTTGATCACTTAAAAAAAGCGTCTTTTACTTGTTCATATTTAAAACTCGTTCCTCCTTTCCTTAGGGACTAGTAAGCCATGAAATAATGTCGATTGAAGTTAGATAGTTCTTAATTTTTTTAGTTTCGTTTTATTGTTTTTAATCTTCGTATTATAATAAATTTTATTGTATATCAAACATTTTAATTAACCTTAAGAGTTCTGGGTTAACAATATTAGGCTGAATTCTCTCAGCATCAAACATTTTAATTAACGTTAAGAGTTCTTGGTTAACATTATTTTTGTAAATTTTCTAATTTCCTAAAAGTCTTCCTAATATTTTAGCTAACTTTTTACTGGACAATTCTTGAGTAAATTAAAATTGTCTCCTTTTTTAAGAAATTCTAGCTTTCCTCCACTCACGTTGGACATTTTCAATTATATATATAACTTTCTTACAACAGCGAAGCTAAAATTAAAATTGAAGTAATACAATTCTCTTGCAAAAAAAGTGGATGTTAGCGATACTTAACGATACTTTCTTACAACAGCGAAGCTAAAATTAAAATTGAAATAATACATTTCTCGTGCAAAAAAAGTCGATGTAACGATACTTAAGCTGATTATCCGACGAATACACTTCGACAGCTTATTTGCATTACAAGTACAGGCAAGTAAAGTACAACATCAGTACAAAAAGACGACAACAATGATATAGTATCACTTAAGCGATTTCCATAAAGATGATTCATGATCTTAGAACAGGGCCCCTTCTTAAAGAAATTCATTGATTGAGGGCCACATAAATAACTATGAAATTGTCGAACCCTATATTTCTTGAGAAGACGAAAAAAAGACACCACAAAAAAATTCGTAATTACTAATGTTGAATCTTAAATTCATACTTAATATATTTAATCATCGAGAGCATTTTACTTAATTTCAGCTTCGTTGTTAAAATATCATACCTCCTGAAATGTTCAAGCGGAGTAGATCGAGATTCGATCTGTATAAAAGGGACGATTGTTTAACCTCAAAAATTGTCCTGATAAAAGTAATAAGAAAAATGTAGGATAGAAAAGGACTTGAAGAAAAATGTTGCAAATATATTATATTCATTATATTATTATATTATATTTTATATATTATTATTATATTATTATTTTTATAATTCAAGTATTATATTATATATTATTATTATTATTATTT
>JABUQX010072548.1:0-7500 GCA_015478945.1 Trachelipus rathkii
AAATATCTCTTGCGTGTCACTTGGTGTCAGCCATCTCTGCGTCATCTCATGCTTTATCATAAACTAAAATTATAAAAAAGGAAACACGCCCAAAATAGAGTTAGTCTCAGTGGAATAAAAATTGTTTTTCCAATAAAAACTGAAGCGGAAAAAGGAAAATTTTTTGAATGAGGAAATTTATTTTTGCAGAGAGAGAGAGAGAGAGAGAGAGAGAGAGAGAGGAGAGAGAGAGAGAGAGAGAGAGAGAGAGAGAGAGAGAGAGAGAGAGAGAGAGTGAGATTACAGAACTCTAAAAATGAAGCATCAATTTTTCAGGGTGCAACAAACATGTGGCTTTAATTAAGAGGACGATAGAGAAATGATGGAAGAGAAAGAGAGGATGGAGAGATGGAGAGAGACGGAGGGCAAAGGGCAAAAAGATTGAGTGAGAGGAAGGAATTAGATATATATATATATATATATATATATATATATATATATATATATATATATATATATATATATATATATATATATATATATATATATATATATATATATATATATTAGAAAGTGAAAGTCAAAGAGAATGCAAGAGAAGAAAGACAGGCAAAAGCAAAGAGAGAGAGAGAGAGAGAGAGAGAGAGAGAGAGAGAGAGAGAGAGAGAGAGAGAGAGAGAGAGAGAGAGAGAGAGAGAGTTACTGAGCTTCTCTTGTTGCTTC
This sequence comes from Trachelipus rathkii, assembly GCA_015478945.1. NCBI lineage: Eukaryota > Metazoa > Arthropoda > Malacostraca > Isopoda > Trachelipodidae > Trachelipus > Trachelipus rathkii. The sequence continues at coordinate 703 of JABUQX010072548.1, forward strand.
TCAAAATGTTGCTTTCATTTTATTATATTTATTTTAGTGTTATTAGATTTCTGCCTAAAACGTCATGTTTATATACCAGTTTGTAATTCTCCTATATATGCCTTGATAATAAATAAATAACCTGGCGTTCACGCACTTTTTTTTTTTTTAATAAAAAATTTTTTTTTAAATTTAGCGCCAAAAAAAATAAAAAATTGTTCGGATTTTTAAAAAATAAATATTGAACACACTTTTTCATCTCATTACTTCTTCATCGAAGCAAAATAATTAAGCAAATTTTGTTGGAGAGAGAGAGAGAGAGAGAGAGAGAGAGAGAGAGAGAGAGAGAGAGAGAGAGAGAGAGAGAGAGAGAGAGAGAGAGAGAGAGAGAGAGAGAGAGAGAGTCCAAATAACCAAGAAAGTCAAAATTATTTAAGAATAGATTCAAAGATTTTAAATATCTTAGATAGAATACTAGTATGATCAATATGGTTTCTTTTTTTAAACCAACTAGATATTAACTGAAACTTCCAGTTTACACGGCAAAGGTTGATATAGAGAATAGGATTGAACTAGGGAACGTGGTAGCTCTGAAAGGAACTCCTTCAAAACACAGGGAGGAATACCACGTGGACAGTTTACCACCCTTACGTTTGTAGGTATTAACATCTCATATGCCTGATCATTTGTAATCTCAATGAAAGACATGTGATGCCTAACAGGAGAAGGAGAAACAATGGATGAGTCCTCCAGAGTGGAATTAATCTCCGTTTGTTTGTTACAGGTTCTTCAGTGCGAATAAGTGAAATAAGAGATTATGGTTTAGACTTTAGAACATCGATGATAAGATCTTAGATCCCAATCAAATGTTCATAAAGCAAGCAATGTGTTTATGTGTATTCAAGGCTGCGGAGCCTCTTCCCTTCTTCGGATTCTCTTTCCATTCAAATAATAATAATAATAATAATAATAATAATAATAATAATAATAATAATAATAATAATAATAATAATAATAATAATAATAATAATAATAGGATTAGAAGCATAAAATGCAATAAAATCTCAAACTTTTTTTTTTTTTCAATTTCTTGTTACAAATTGTCTCCGAGACATTATTTTAGCCAAACTATTTTTAGTTTTCATAATCGATTTTTTCATCGGTTTCTTATTAACCGCGTCTCGTCTCCGAAGTTGACTCAGCTTTACAGTTAGTTTAGTATATAGGAAATTACTGAAGTTGTTTCTTCACATCAGCCTGGGAGTGTGACTGGGTTAGGAAATGGTCATACTGACGCACGACTGGTGGAAGGCTGACGGCAGACTAACGCACTGGCAGCAGGTAGTTGATGTAAGGTTGATTTAAGGTTTACGCGCGGTTGACGCACGATTGACACGCGGTTAACGAACAGTTTGCGCGTGGTATACCCACGGGTAAAAGACCTGAAGGATATTTTCTTGTCTTCTTGGAGGGACGAAATATGTTCTTCGTGACTGATGTCACGACTTTGAAACCTATTACAAATGACGGGGAATAGAAGCAATCAGACAAATATATATGGTCAGCCTTCCGAAAGCAACATGCATGTAACAAAAAACCTATAACAGCTACAGGAAAATAAATAAAATTTTATTAATCAGGAGACATTTTTATCCATGAAATTAAAAAGAAAAAAAAATAACGCTTTTGAAAAATTTTAAATTGTTAAAAATGTTGGAAAATCTGTATGATAATGATCTTCTTTGAGAAGAACGAAGGAGCTCTAGAGCTCGGAGGGATATCAAGTTGCCAAATGTCATTTTATTTAACTAAGATATCCCAAGGGTAAACCACAAAGATGGACAGAGTCGGGGTTTCTCGGCCTACCGGGGGATGAAGTCCCCCCCCTCTGTCCCTCCGTCGGCTCGAATCCCCTATAAAGGAAATAAAAAGCAAAAATTAAACATCTCTAATACTGGATAATAAATATTTGGTAACCCTACTCGCACTACTGCAGAAATGGAAGGTTAATGAGAGTGTACGCTGCAGACCTAAGATTATATCATAAGAATATTTAAGGTGTTTTTAATAAACATTAGAATAAATTTTTTTTTTTAAATTTCATCAATGAAATTGCTTGCTGAAATCAAAAATGTTATTTATTTTCCTGTAGCTGTTATAGTTTTTAGTTACGTGCATGATGTTTTCGGGAGGCTGGTATATATATATATATATATATATATATATCATATATATATATATATATATATATACCATATATATATATATATATATATATATATATATATATATATATATATATATATATATATATATATATATATATATATATATATATATATATTATAAAGTACAAATTAGACATGTTAGTGATGATAAAAGAAAGTTTGCCGAAGCTTATTTAATAAAAGATGAAACGAAGAAAGACGTTACAAGTTAAAACTTTAAAAAACTTTTTTAAAACTTTTTGATCGACAAAAACTTCAAACGCTTCAAATGTTTTTTTTTTAAAGAGAAAAATTTTGTGCTTTTTTTATGTTTGTTTAAAAGACTTTCATGATGGAGACAAAATTGGTCAAAAAAAAATTTTTTTTTGTTGGTCTAAATCGTCGTCGACACATTCACATTGATTAGAACATTAGTCATCAGATTTTTTTTTAAAAAGGTGTCGACAGCTTTATCTTTCGATCGTTTTTCTTGTCGACGATTTGGGTCTACGTCAGAATTGAAGAAAAAGTTAATATTTACTTGAAACAATGTTTCCCAAACTTGAAGTTGGGATGGACGTCACTCCGAAAGTTTGAAGATACATTTAACTCTTTACAATTATTTTCTAAATTCTTTATATATATATATATATATATATATATATATATATATATATATATATATATATATATATATATATATATATATATATATATATATATATATATATATATATATATATATATATATATAGATCGTATGACGAAGCGGACAAATAATAAATAAGAAAAATAAAAATAAGAACAATAACAAACAAAGAACATAAATGGAAAGGAGGGGAACAACAAAAAGGGGGAAAAATCAACGAAAAAAAAAAACATATTACCATTTTTCAGGTACCTTTCTCTACAGCTTCCAAATCTGGTCTTCTACTAGAGCCGCCAGTTGAGAGTTATATATATATATATATATATATATATATATAAATATATATATATATATATATATATATATATATATATATATATATATATATATATATATATATATATATATATATATATATATATATATATATATATATATATATATATATATATATATATATATATATATATATATATACAAAGGTGGGCATTAACGCGCCAGCCAAGTTAATCCGTTAATTAACCCCCTGTTAAATTTTTCGTTAACTTAACGTTTTCGGGATATGAAAAATCCAATTTCTGGCTTAACGAGTTGAAAATTTTCCTAAGCAATCCTAAGAACACAACTTAATTTACGAGTTTATAAAATATTTTCATCAGATTTTAAATTGTATTAGGTTGATTTTGATAAGAGATAAACTTTTTTTTCAAAATTTCCTAAACGCTCATCTCAGTGGCTCAAAATGTGTTTATATTTACTTGGTTATTATCCAGTTTAGTAATGTTTAACACAGTAAAAAACCTGAGTTTTGAGGGAATGTGCTAACGTGCTGACCCCGCCTCGTTCAACTATACTTCCTATGTCTCAATACTAGCACTTTTCCCCAAGTGCTGGAAGCACGCACATGTCCAACCTATTCAAAAAAAGGCCGCTCTGATCCTTCTAACTATCGCCCTATACTCACTCTTGTATTCTATTCAAGATCTTTGAAACCCTTCTCAACTCTCACTTCTTAGACCATCTGGAATCTCATTCTTCTTCCGATCGCTAGTACGGCTTTTGGTGTTCAAAGTCTACTGGCGATATACTTTCCTATTTAACTCGATTCATGGTTTTCCGCTCTTAGGAACTACTGGCAGACTTGCGTAGTGGCGCTTTGACATATCCAAAGCATTTGACCAGGTATGGCACGTGTCACTGCTCTCCTCCTTCTTCTCTTTGCTTATTTATGTCTAGTTTTCTTTCAAGTCGCTAAACATCGGCTATGGTTGATGGAGCTACTTCTTCTTTTTCTGTCATAGTGGAGTTCCTCAGGGTTTCGTCTCATCTCCTACTTTATTCCTACTTTTCACTAATGATCTTCTCATGCACATCTAATTCTATCCACTCACATGCCGATGACTCGACCCTTCATTCTCAACTCATTTCAATTCTGCTCCCTCTTTACTTCTAGAATTGCCTCTCGTCTTAATCTTCCGATTCTATTCTTTCGCTGCTAGGATAGAATTTTGCAGGTGGGGTCAGTCTCAAAACCTTGTGAAATTCAATTTTTAAAAACCCAACTTCTACATCCCTCTCTAAAATATCTTCTAACTTTCCTATCTCTTTGACGGTTCTTTCTCTTCTGTTGACAATATAAACATCCTGGCCTTAACATAAAAATGTCTTGGAAACCTCCCATCACAACGGTTGCTGGGCGGCCTCAAAGAAACACCGGGAGTTCTGTTTAGACTGCGAGACTTTTTTTCTTCTTCAGTTACTCCAGCTATACAAGGGTCTCATCCGGCCTTGTATAGAGCAATTGTTCTCTATATCAGGGGGGGGGCCTGGTTTCACCCGGATTTTGGGCAGGGTTGAGTCAAAGGTCAAAAGGTTTATAAACTGTTATGTACTTTTCCAGTTCACTTGAACCTCTATCTTAGTGGCGATAATAAGTGCTTTATCTCTTTTCTAGGTATCGCACCAGAAAAGTCGAGGAACTACCACTAGCGTACCACCTCACCTTACGACGTCCCTAGTAGCAACAAGGGGTGCTGGGTATCTGCGCGCGAGTTTTGTGTAGATATTGGTAACTCCAGGCTAGTTTGCCGCGGTGTTTCCTTTTTCCTTTCCACCACTGTTCCTGGTGGAACTCTCTTTCCATCTTCTGTGCTTCCTGCTCCGAATTTAATCTCCCTCACTTTAAAGCCTGCGTCTATGTTCATCTGCGTAATTTGCGCTAACTGATGAAATTTTGGCGTGCAACATTTCCCTCCTTGAATAGGGCTCTGCCCGTGAGTGATGGTGAAATAGCTAAAAAAAAAAAAAAAAAAAAAATTGAAGATGGTTAACGTTAACGATTAACGTTAACTTCCGCTACATTCTTTACCGATAAACGCTTTAATGGTTAACGCCGTTAATTTTTTTTTTTAACGATTAAGAATTAACGACGTTAACTTTCTCATTAACGGTGCCCACCTTTGTATATATATATATATATCCCTAAATGGATAAAACTAAGAAATTCATTTTATGATCCGATGGAAAAATCAGAAATAAGATATTATTTTATTTATTTTAAATCTAAATTTTGAAGTTTATAAAGTCATATTTTGTGTACTTTTTATTATGTCTTAAATGAGAATTTTTTTTTTTTTTTTTAAATATTATCATCTTTTAGTTAAATTATTTTTTCATTAGGTATATATTGAGTTAAATGAAAACTTAAACTAAACAATACCATAGGGTAGATGCACAGGCAGTTGGGTACATGGCATGGCCGACCGCTCACTGAAGTGCTCGCTCCAATTACGCACAGCGCGCGAGCAGTGCCGTGTGATTGTTTTAATTTAATGGGAAAATTGAGAAATTTCGTAAGAAAAATCCCTCAATTCAAATAATCTAAAAATCCCATTTTCTTTTTATAATCCACTTAGGAACATTGTCATATATATATATATATATATATATATATATATATATATATATATATATATATATATATATATATATATATATATATATATATATATATATATATATATATATATATATATATATATATATATATATATATATATATATATATATATATATATATATATATATATATATATATATCCTTATGAAATATTTTATCAACTTTAAATTCGAAATCAGTTTTTAAAAATGATAAATATAACATAATGGACCTCCAAATTTTATATTTATAAAAAATGTTTCCATGGATGAAATTATAAAATAAAAAATATCCCCGGCCGATTTTCATGAAAGTAACCTTTGAAAAAAAAAAAGATTAAACGCAATTTCATTTTATGCCCTTCATAAACTCGAGTGGGTTGGGAGGGGAGAACTACTCCTCGTGTTTAATAACCATTGTTTCAAATCTATAAGGGAAATTTTATTTAGCCTTTTTCACTATTATTCCCATTCTTTACCTGTATTTGAATGACGTCAGAAACATATTTTTAATTAAACTGTGTCTTCTTATATGAGAACAAACTACAAAAATTCCTGCAGCCTTTATTCGCTCATAATATCATTGAAATTATATCATAAAAAAATTAATAATTTTACATAGTTAAATAAATATTTAAAATAAATATGTGCGTGGCAATTTCAAAATGTTGGTAATTGAAAAGAAAATACGTTAATATTTATATTCGTTAACCTTACAAAAACAATTTACAAAACTAATTAACTGAAACTCGTGTTGGAATAAAGAGAACAAATTGACAGAGTTTTTGCGCTTCGCAAACTTAAGAGTCTTCCGCCGAGTTTTAAAGTAATCCCTTTAATTAAGAAAGTTATAATTTCCTTTGCAGCTTCTCTCAACTTGGGATGTTAAACTTTAATGTTTATTATTGTTTAGAATTTAGAACATTGGTGATAAGATCTTAAATCATAAACAATTATGCATAAAGCTAAACATATTACCTATTGTATTTAGTTTTCATAAGAATTTGAAATTGTTTTAAGCTAATT
>JABUQX010072548.1:15000-24409 GCA_015478945.1 Trachelipus rathkii
TAAAAATTGTTCATGTATGATATTATAAAAAAAATATTCCGGCCTATTTTCATGAAAGTACCTTTGAAAAAAAAAAAAAAGATTAAACGCAATTTCATTTTATGCCCTTCATAAACTCGAGGGGGTTGGGAGGGGAGAACTACTCCTTGTGTTTAATAATTATTGTTTCAAATCTTTAACGGGAATTTTATTCAGCCTTTTTCACTATTATTCCCATTCTTTGCCTGTATTTGAATGACATCAGAAACATATTTTTAATTAAACTGTGTCTTCTTATATGAGAACAAACTTCAAAAATTCCTGCAGCATCTTTATTCGTTCATAATATTCATGAAATTATATCATAAAAAAAAAATAAATAAATAAATAATTTTACATAGTTAAATAATTATTTAAAATAATAAAAGACGTATCAATTTCAAAAAAGTGGATAATTGAGAAGAAAACACTTTAATATCTATATTCATTAACATTACAAACACAATTTACAAAACTAATTAACTGAATCTCGTGTTGGAATTAAGGGAACAAATTGACAGAGTTTTTGCGCTTCGCAAACTAAGAGTCTTCCGCCGAGTTTTAAAGTAATCCCTTTAAGAAAGTTATCATTTCCTTTGCAGCTTCTCTCAACTTGGAGTGAGTTTAACTTTATTGTTTATTATTGTTTAGAATTTAGAACATTGGTGATAAGATCTTAAATCATAAACAATTATGCATAAAGCAAACAATTTACATGTTTTTACCGTTTTATAAATCAAAATTAAAATCTTACTGAAAAAAACTTTTGTCTTTTTTAGGTAAATAAAAAGGTCATGAATAAAATACTATATTTTCATAAAATTGACTAAAAAAATAGTACAATTTCGCCGTGTCATCTCTTGCGCGTCATCTCTTGCGTGTCATCTCTTGCGTGTCATCTCTTGCGTGTCATCTCTTGCTTTATATCATAAACCAAAAATTATAAAAGGAGACACGCCCAAAATAGAGTTAGTCTTCAGTGGAATAAAAATTGTTTTTCCACAAAAACTGAAGCGGAAAAAAGGAAAAATTCTTGAATGAGGAAATTTATTTCTTTTGCAGAGAGAGAGAGAGAGAGAGAGAGAGAGAGAGAGAGAGAGAGAGAGAGAGAGAGAGAGAGAGAGAGAGAGAGAGAGAGAGAGATTACAGAACCTACGAAAATGAGCATCAATTTTCCAGGCGGCATCAGCGACAGCTTTAATTAAGAGGACGAGGAGGAATGATGGAAGAGACAGAGAGGATGGGGAGAGATTGAGTGAGACGGAGGGAGAGAGGGGAAAAATTGAGTGAGAGGAAGGAACAGATATATGTATGAGAAAGTGAGAGTTAGAAGAGAATGCAAGAGAAGAAAGACAGGCGAAAGCAAAATAAGAGAGAGAGAGAGAGAGAGAGAGAGAGAGAGAGAGAGAGAGAGAGAGAGAGAGAGAGAGAGAGAGAGAGAGAGAGAGAGAGAGAGAGAGAGAGAGAGAGAGAGAGAGAGAGAGAGAGAGAGAGTCAAAAAGCTTTTCTTTTTGCTTCTCAAAATGTTGCTTTTATTTTATTATATTTATTTTAGTGTTATTAGATTTTGCAAAAACGTCATTTATAAGCACGGAAGTTTGTAATTTTGCACATATGCTTCGGTAATTACCCCACAAATGCCCTGGCGCTCACTCACTGATTTTTTTTCTTTTTTTTAAAAAAAAAAACGAAAAAAAAAATTTCTAGTCTAAATTTAGCGCCAAAAATATATATAAAAAATTGTTCGGATTTTTTAAAAATAAATATTGAAAACACTTTTTAATCTCATTACTTCTTCATCGAAGCAAAATAATTAAGCCAGTTTTGTTGCAGAGAGAGAGAGAGAGAGAGAGAGAGAGAGAGAGAGAGAGAGAGAGAGAGAGAGAGAGAGAGAGAGAGAGAGAGAGAGAGAGAGAGAGAGAGAGAGAGAGACACACACACACACACACACACACAACAGAGACAGAGAGAGAGACACACACACACCTACACACACACGCACACACACACCTACACACACACACAGACTCCAAATGACCCAGAAAGTCAAAATTATTTGAGAGTAGATTCAAAGATTTCAAATATCTTTAGAATGCTAGTAAGATCAATATGGTTTCCTTTTTTGAAACCAACTAAATATTAATGAGCTTCCAACAGCGAAAGAAAGTGTTAGTGTTAAGGTATAGAGAATAGGATTGAACTAGGGAACGTGGTAGCTCTGAAAGGAACTCCTTCAAAACACAGGGAGGAATACCACGTGGACAGTGAAAAACATGTAATGCCTAACAGGAGAAGGAGAAACAATGGATGTTACAGTCCTCCTGAGTGGAAATAATCTTTGTTTGTTTGTTACAGGTCCGTCAGTGCGAATAAGTGAAATAAGAGATTATTGTTTAGACTTTAGAACATCGGTGATAAGATCTTACTTAGATCCCAATCAAATGTGCATAAAGCAAGCAATGTGTATATGTGTATTCAAGGCTGCAGAGCCTCTAATTTTTTTTCGGCTCCATCATTTTAAAATATCTTCCTCCGTCTCGGACGCAACCATTTCAAAATTGACCAATTCCGACTACGTCTTTCAGGCACTTTATTTTATAAATATATATTTTGTTTGGATCCGTCCCCGGAAACGGTTTTACAAAAAAAAAATTTTTTGCTCCTGCTTCTGATCCTACACCAACTCCACCCAAAACCTTGCGACTCCGGCTCTGGCTCCGGCTCCGGCTCCGGCTCCGGCTCTGCAGTCGTGTGTATATTACCGCTTTACAAATCGAAATTAAAATCCAACTAAATAACCTTTAGGCTTTTATATATAGCCAAAAAGGTCATGGATAAAATTATATAATTTTTTCAGTAAATATTAAAAAAAATACAAATACAATTTCACCCTGTCTTTTCATGAATTATATAAATTAAAAATTCTGAAATGAAAAAAGCCCAAAGTCGAGTCCGTCTTCAGTGAAATAAAAATTGTTTTTCCACAAAAACCGAAATGGATAAAGAAGAGTCCTTGAATGAGGAAATTTATTTCGCTTGCAGAGTCCAGACCTTTGGTCAGTAGGAGAACGGATGAGGTCAGTGCACTAACATTTACTGAAAGTCCAATAGCCCGACAAATAATATCCCTTCAATGATTTCATGCAAGAAATGTGACTTTAAAATGATTTTTTTTTCTTCTGTTAGAGAAAAGAGGATTTTTTCTAATAACTCTTAAACTCCGTTCCTTCAACAATCAACTTCACATAATCTTTCATACACCTTTAACATATTTGGAAACACATAACTCGACCCTTCCTTTGTGCTTACTACTCTTCATATTACCCTTTCTTGTGACCTCTTCTTTGGAGGGTCAGGTCACTTTGATTCTCTTGCCAAACAATCCTTTAAGTTTAAGAAGTTAGGTGTTTTGAAACCTCATCAGATTTTCCAGTTGCTCTCTCTCTCTCACTCTATCACTCACTCTATCACTCTCTCTCTCTCTCACTCACTCACTCTCTCTCTCTCATTCACTCTATCACTCACTCTCTCTCTCTCTCTCTCTCTCTCTCTCTCTCTCTCTCCTCTCTCTCTCTCTCTCTCTCTCTCTCTCTCTCTCTCTCTCTCTCTCTCTCTCTCTCTCTCTCACTCACTATATCACTCACTATCACTCACTCTATCACTTTCTCTCACTCTCTCTCTCAACTTTTCGTTTTTCCTCCATTTTTTGTTCTCACCGCCCCTCTCAAATCTTTTATAACAAAGATTTACAATGTTCTAATTTTTTTAAAAAAATACTTTATAATGTTAAGACTTTGGTTGAGTATTATGAGGCTATCCATAAATTTTAAAGCTCTAAAGTGGAGATCTTTTGATACGGTTTTGAAGTATTACAAATGAGTCTCGCTTATAACTAAAATAAAATAAAATTTTAATATATATAAAGCATAAAATAAAAATAAGCTGCGGTAAATTTACCGACATCAACAATTCTAACCTAATCTAACAAAAATAACCTAACTCAACCAAACTTAACCTAACCGAACATAACCTAACCAAACTTAATCTAACCTAACTTAACCTAACCAAGCTTAACCTTACTAAAACGACTTAACCTACCTTAACTAAAATAACCTAACCAAACTTAACCTTACTAAAACGACCTAACCAAACTTAACCTACCTTAACTAAAATAACCTAACCAAACTTAACCTAACATAACCAAACATAGCCTAACTTAAAGAAAACGACATAACCCAACTAAAATACAGTAAGCTAAATAAACAACATATCTTAACCAAACTTAACCTAACCAAACTTACCAAAATAAAAATAAACAAACATGAAACAAGAACCCAGAGGAGGTTCGTTTAGCTGAAAATTAAATAAACACGTTCTAGAAATTCACTGAATTCCATATATATAATTTTCCCCGCTGTTACAAATATGTAATTTGTTTTACTGTAGGTCTGCCATTCTCGATGTTACATGAAGTCAGCTTTAAGACACTCTGACATATTATATATAATATAATATATATATATTATATTATATATATATATATATATATATATATATATATATATATATAATATATATATATATTTATAATTTTATATATATGTAATATATATAAATTTTTTCTTTTCTTTTTTACATCTGTTTTTCCTTTTTTTTTTTTTGGCGTTTTTGGTTTGTGGTGTGCCCTTTGTTTGTGGGGGTTGGGTTTTTTCTTTCTTTTTTCTTTTCTTTTTTTTTGGTCTTTTTTTTTTTTTTTGTTTTTTTCGGTTGTTGGTGTTGTTTGGTTTTTTTTTTTTTTTTTTTTTTCGTTGGTGTTTTTTGTTTATGTGTTTTGGTTTGCCTGATTTTTATTGTTCTTTCGTTTTTTGATTTTATTGTATTTGTTATTTTGTTTTTTTTTTCTTCTTTTTTTTTCTTTTTATTGTTTTCTCAGTGCGTGTTTTTTTGTTCGCAATTTATTTTGTTGGTTGGTGGGTTTTTCTGGTCCTCCTTTTGCTGTTTGTGTTGGGGGTGGTTTTGGGTTTGTGTGTTTCTTGGGTTTGTTTTGGTGGTTGCTTTGGGCGGGCGTATTTGGGCGTTGTGGTGTCTTGCGGGTTCTTTGGGCGTTTTTGGGGGGGCGGGTGGTTCGGGTCTGTTGATGGGGGGGTTTTTTTTTTTGCTTTTTGGTGGTTGTGTTTTGGCTTTGGGCTCTTGGGCGGTTTTGTGTGGGGATTGTTTCGTGGGGTGCGTCGCGGTGTTTTGGGTGCGCTTGGTGTGTTCGGCTTAGGGTTTCTTTTGGGGTCTGGCTGCGCGGTTTTGGGTGTTGTTATCTGGTTCTTTTTGCCCAGCTGATGGCTTCTTTCTTTTTGTTTTTTTTTTTTTTTTATTTTGTTGTTTGGTAGTCTTTTTTTTTTTTTTTTGCTTATTTTTTATTGGTTTGTTCTGTTTTTTTTATTTTTTGTCGGGGTCTTGCTGGTGTGGTGTGGCCCATCTCTCCTCTCGGGCCGGCTTTTTGGTCCTGTCCTTTGTTCGGCTTCCTTCTCTCTTTTGGTTTTTTTTTTTTAGGGCTTTCTTTTATTTCTTTTTTTCTTTTTTATTTTTCTCTTATCTTTCTCTTGCTTTGTTGTGGTTTACGGTAATTCCGGCTCTCGGGGCCTAGGCGGGCCGGGGGTTTTTTTTTTTTTTTTTTTTTTTTTTTTTTTTTTTACCTTTTCCCTTGCCCAGCACTTCCCGAATGGTTTTTTCCGTCGCTCTTGCGTTTTGGCTCTGGCATGGCTTGCCGCTTTTGCTGTTCTGCACTCCATTTTCCTCTATCTCCGTCATCGTATCTCTCTACTCTTTTTGATCTCCATCTTTCCATCTCATATTCTTCTTCCTATCTTTCCTCTCTCTATTTTCTCTATCTCGTTAACTCTTTTGTATCTATTCTACCTATATATAATCTAGTATCCTCTCTTCTCTTTCTCTTTTATGATTACTCTCTCCTAAAAAGTCCGCGTGCTTAAAGCTGACTCCACTGTACTGCCGGCCGCATCGACCATTCCTATTGGTCAGCGGATTCTAAGGAGGGGTTCCGTTCTAGCCTTTACCAACTGTTATATTATGTAGGTACATTGTTAGGTTAGATTATTTTAGTTAGGTTTGGTTGTTTTAGTTGTTAGGTTTTAGTTTGGTAAGTTTGGTTAGGTTAAGTTTGGTTAAGATATGTTGTTTATTTAGGTTACTGTATTTTAGTTGGTTATGTCGTTCTTTAAGTTAGGCTTGTTTTGGTTATGTAGGTTAAGTTTGGTTAGTTATTTAGTAGGTAGGTTAAGTTTTGAATAGGTCGTTTCAAGTAAGGTTTATAGTTTGGTTAGGTTATTTAGTTAAGGTAGGTTATAAGTTTTTCGTTTTAGTAGGTTTAAGCTTGGTTAGGTTAAGTCGGTTGATAAGTTTTGGTTAGGTTATGTTCGGTTAGGTTAAGTTTGGTTGAGTTAGGTTATTTTTGTTAGATTAGGTTAGAATTGTTGATGTCGGTAAATTTACCGCAGCTTATTTTTATTTTATGCTTTATATATATATAAAATTTTATTTTATTTAGTTATAACGAGACTCATCTGTAATACTTCAAACCGTACAATAAGATCTCCCTTTAGGAGCCTTTATAAATTTTGGATTTGGCTCATAAAATACTCACAAAGTTCTTAACATTATAAAAGTATTTTTTGAAAACATATTGAACATTGTAAATCTTTGTTACAAAGATTGGAGCGGGGGTGAGACAAAAAATGGGAGGAAAAACGAAAGTTGAGTGCAGTGGAGTGAGAGAAGTGATAGAGTGAGTGGATAGTGAGTGGGATATAGTGAGTGGAGATGAGAGAGAGAGAAGAGAGAGAGAGAGAGAGAGAGGAAGAGAGAGAGAGAGAGAGGATGAGAAAGAGAGAGAAGAGAGAGAGAGGAGAGAGGAGAGAGTGAGTGATAGAGTGAATTCGTGTGAGCACTGAGAGAGATGTGAGTGAGTGAGGAGTAGAGGTAGAGTGATAGAGTGCGGATAGATGGATTGGAGAGTGAGAGAAGGCAACTGGAAATCTGATGAGGTTCAAAACACCTAACTTCTTACTTAGGATTGTTTGGAAGAGAATCAAAGTGACCTGACCCTCCAAAGTCAGAGGTCACTAAGAAAGGGTAATATGAAGAGTAAAGTTAGCAACAAAGGAGGGTCGAGTTTATTTCGTGGTTTCCAAAATATGTTAAAGGCTGTAGAAGAGTGAAGTTGATTGTTTGAAGGACGGAGTTTAGAGTATTTAGAAAAAATCCTCTTTCTCTAACGAAGAGATAAAAAATCATTTTTAAAGTCACATTTCTTGCAACCTGCAAATCATTGAAGGATATTATTTGTCGGGCTATTGGATTCGTACATGTTAGTGAGCTGACTCATCCGTTCTCCTACTGACAAAGGCTGTACTGCAAGCGAAAAATTTCCTTCATTCAAGCTCTTCCTTTATCCATTTCGGGTTTTTGTGGAAAAACAATTTTTATTTCACTGAGACGGACTCGACTGGGCTTTTTTCATTTCAGAATTTTATATTATATAATTCATTGAAAGGACAGGGTGACTTTGTATTTGTATTTTTTTAATATTTACTGAAAAAATTATTAATTTTAATCCAGTGACCTTTTGGCTATATTATAAAGCCAGGTTATTTTAGTTGGATTTTAAATTTCGATTTGTAAAGCGGTAATATCTACCGATCTGCAGAGCCGGAGCCGGAGCCGGACCGGGCCCAGAGGCCGGAAGTTCGCAAGGTTTGGTGGAGTTGGGGTGTAGATCAGAAAGCAGGAGCAAAATTTTTTTTTTGTAAAAACCGGTTCCGGGACGATCCAACACAAATATATATTTTAAATTCAGTGAGTCAGAGCGGGGTCGGACGGTCAATTTTCAAAAGGTGGAATCGGAACAGAACAAGATATTTTAAAATGATGGACCGAAAAAATTACGAGGCTCTGCAGCCTTGAATACACATATACCATTGTGCTTGCTTTTATGCACTTTGATGGGATCTAAGTAAGATCTTATCACGATGTCTAAGTTAAACATATATCTCTTATTTCATCTTATTGCCTGACGGACCTGTACAAAACAAAGATTATTTCCAACCTCAGGAGGACTGTAACATCATTGTTTCCTTCTCCTGTTAGGCTTACATGTTTTCACTGTCCAAGTGTATTCCTCTGTGTTTGCAGAGTTCCTTTCAGAGCTTACTCACGTTCCTAGTTCATCCTATTCTCTATCCTTCGAACACTAACACTTTTCTTCGCTGGTTGAAGCCATTAATATTTAGTGGTTTTCAAAAAGGAAACCATGCATCTGATCTTACAGCATTCTAAAGATTTTGAAATCTTTGAATCTACTCCAAATAATTTGACTTTCCTGGTCATTTTGGATCTGTTGTGTGTTGTAGGTGTGTGTGTGCGTGTTGTGTAGGTGTGGTGTGTCTCTCTCTGCTGTCCTCTGTGTGGTGTGTGTGTGTGTGTGTGTGGTCTAAATAATCTCTCTCTTCTCTCTCTCTTCTCTCTCTCTCTCTCTCTCTCTCTCTCATCTCTCTTCTCTCTCTCTCTCTCTCTCTCTCTCTCTCTCTCTCTCTCTCTCATCTGGCAACAAACATGGCTTAATATTTGCTTCGATGAAGAAGTAATGAGATTAAAATTTTTTTCAAATATTTATTTTTAAAAAATCCGAACATTTTTTATCATATTTTTGGCGCTATTTTGAGACTAAGAATTTTTTTTCTTTTTTTTTTTAAAAAACCAAAAGAAAAAAAATCAGTGAGTGAGCGCCAGGGCATTTGGGTATTTACCGAGCATATGTGCAAATTACAAACGTTCCCGTGCTTATAAAATGACGTTTTTGCAAAATTCTAATAACACTAAAAATAAATCTAATAAAATAAAAGCAACATTTTTGAGAAGCAAAAAGAAGCTTTTTGACTTCTCTCTCTCCTCTCTCTCTCTCTCTCTCTCTCTCTCTCTCTCTTCTCATCTCTCTCTCTCTCTCTCTCTCTCCTCTCTCTCTCTCTCTCTCTCTCTCTCGTCTCTCTCTCTTATTTTGCTTTCGCCGTCTTCTGGGTCTCTTGCATTTCTTCTAACTCTCATTTCCTCATACCATATATCTGTTCCCTTCCTCCTCCACTAAACTTTTTCCCTCTCTCCTCCGTCTCATTCAATCTCTCCCTCCTCTCTGCCTTTCCATCATTCTCCTCGTCCTCTTATTAATTAAAGAGTGTCGCTGATGCGCCCTGGAAAAGTGAGTCATTTCTCGTAGTTCTGTAACTCTCTCTTCTCTCCTCTCTCTCTCCTCTCCTCTCTCCTCTCTCTCTCTCTCTCTCTCTCTCTTCTCTCTCTCTCGTCTCTCGTCTCTCTTCTCTGCAAAAGA
>JABUQX010072549.1:0-33609 GCA_015478945.1 Trachelipus rathkii
CTAATATATATAAAATAGGAGGGCTGAATACCGGAAACTTATCATGAATTATTTCGGCAGCATCCTTATACTTATATAATTTATATATATTTCTATTTTATATTAGTTTCGGGAAGCGGAGAGAGATAGAGAGAGAGAGAGGGAGAGATAGAGATAGATAGAGAGAGAGATGCAAGAGAGGAGAGAGAGAGAGTAATAAAAAGAAGTCAGTAGAGTATTAGATATAGAGAGTAGAGAGAAGGAGAGAGAATGTAATGATGAGAGATCGTAAGAGATGATGATACGTGTACGATGAGAGTAGTCTACTGGCGTAGATAGGAAGTCAGTGACGGAGATAGAGATGAAGTGATAGAGATAGAGCGCCGCGCGAGCGATGCTAAAACTTTAGGCGATTGGAGAATGAATCTGATCAGGATCGTTCTTGGAAACATAGACAATGGAACGTATGGGTGTTGCAGTGGAGAGCGATGAACGAAAGATTTTTCAGATGGGATTTTTGGTTATCGATGAGGATAAGAAGACAATGACTGTACCCCATGGGTCTTATTTGTATGCTGGGTGTTAAGAGTAAAGAGATTTAGGAGGGAATATCTTAATCTCTATGAGTATATTGTATCGGATGCATGAGGGAGGATGACGTAGAGGGGCTCGATTGGTGTCTTTTTCATTTGCTCTATGAATGTTAGTTCGGTTCTACGGCATTTCGGGAGGCGAGCATGTAGGAAGTGTGAGGATGGTGAGAATAGGTAATAAGAGAGATGAGAGAGGAGGATAGATAGTGATGAGACGAAGAGAGATGCTGTGAAGTAGAGGAGGATATTCAGTAGTTGCGAGAGTATAGGATCGTATGATGTAGTAGTGATTGTATGTAGTATGCTAATAGGAGAGGAGGATGTTATTGTTTACCGATTTTGTTAGGAATATATCAATTAATAATTGAGTCCCGCAGAATTATAGTGGTTTATCGCAGGGAAGTAGAGAAAAAGATTCTTTGAGTATTAATGATGAGGATAGAGAGACTGAGTATGAATGAGAAATTGTTGGTGATGTGACTTGTGAAGAGAAGATGAGATGTGATTGAGAGAAGATTTGTTGAAGCAAAGTATGAGGCGAAGGATATTATAGAGAAATGTGATGTGTAGTTGATGTTAGAGAGAGGTGTTGAGAGAAGAGTGTAGTAGATGACATTAGCACGAGTATGAGGCAGAGGAAGAGTATTCAACATGATTAGTGAGATATGTGTAGATGTCGATGAGTGAAGAAATGTAGCAGAGAAGAAGAAGGAGAGAGATAGTGAGAGAAGATGGAGAGAGAGAATGTATGATGAGTAAAACAGAGTAGAGCGATGCAAGAGAGATGATGATGGTTGAAAGAGAAATCATGATATTTAGGCGAGAGTGTTTAGTAAATGATGAGAGAAAATTACGTGTGTAAGTACGACAATTGTGCATGGCTAAATAGGTCTTCTTGATCGAGGGATTGGTTGTTTTTTCAAGGATATATAGATCTGGTTAGGAAGTCTTGTATGTGTTAAAGGTGGGAGGGTGGGCAAGGGAGACATTGTGGTTTAGTAATTTGGCTATAGGTAAATGGTAAGTAGAATAGGGAGAGGGTTGTGGAGATGAGAGAGAGTGAGAGAGTGAGAGAGTGGAGTGCTAAGATTGAGAAAAAATTCCTTTAATAAAGACAATTTCTGACATTCCATTGAAGGGTTTTGTTAGATTTGTTAAATTTGGAAGTAACAGGACTGAAGGACGGGATACCAGACCGTGTATATGATCGTTAGATGACCATGATAGTGATGTATTGGATTGTGAACTGTTGTGCATTAATCTGGAGAAGATGTAGAGAGATTCTGAGTAGGACGTTGATAATCGATATTCCTAGTAGCGATTTAATTCTACCTTTGTTATAGTAATAGTTTTTTTTCTAAATACTATCAGATTGTTTAATTTAGGAGCTTTTATTTTTATTTATATAATTTTTATAAAATAATTCAATTAAATATGCTCGTGATATAAATATATATTTGATATATTATAATGGTTATTATTATATCATAATATAAATCATATATTTACAGACTTTCTTGGCAGAATATTTTAAATGTGAAGTAGATGTTAATATAACTGGAAAATCGTAAACGAGGATTACTATTGTAAAATGTAAGAAGAATAATTCACTCACCAACTATAGTTTTATTAGGGTTTTTCAAGATTATAACAGACATAGTTGGATTTGTTGGAGTATTTTACATATGAGAGTAGCTTTGATTGAAGGGTAATTAATCAGTAATATAGATTCGTTTAACTCTGCAACTTTCTAGGGTTTATATATTATGGGTATATTAATATATAGACTGGTGATAATGAGTCTTGTCCTTACGTCGCATAGGTTGGTGAGCATAGATTTCGGAGTCTATATTTGGGTAAATAGATAGTAGAGTAACCGTACCTATTTTGTTTGTTTTGCCCGTTTCTCTTTTTATAAAAAGGAGATAGTTAAATCGGCAAAGATAACTATTTTTTAATGTTTAAAGGTATTGAATACTTTACGTGGTATATAAAGCTACAAGTACATTTATAAAAGCTAGATATATAGCCATTGTCTGAGCACCTGTTTAAATTCTTATAAACAGAACGTTGGGTATATGCATATTAAATATATGCTAAAATGCAAATTAGTTCAAAATTGAAACGTGTCGCATTACATGTAATAGCGTCTAAAATCTTTGTCGCTTCATTTTAAAACCTCAGTTATTTATAGATATATATGACACTCGTAAGGTTTATACAGGAATCCATTATTTCTATTTCCTAAACTTTGCTGGGGAATTAATGTTTGGGAAATTGATTGGTAATGTCATGGAATTTTAATCATAAACGCATATCGTTGTCGATCCCATAGCTTGCCTCATATCATACTTTTCGTTCAATAATATAATTATAGAGGAAATTCATATTCACTATATATGTTAGTCCTAAAGTTTAGTACATGTTCATGGGCAAGGAGGAGACATTGTCGGCTATTTTATCATTTAACAACAGGAGAAAGTTTATCATGTATAAATATATTATAATTGAGGAGAAGGCACGAATCTATTCTCATACTTCTAGTAGGGTCGTTTCGAAGCGTGCAAAATGTATGTTAAAACATTCAAACATGACTAATTTAATATATTTCCATTTCAAGTAAAATTTTAGTTTGCATCATGTTGTGATAGGTTTGGGCTGATAGGATCTTGGCCACTGCTTCGCATACCAGAGGCAAAAAAAAAAGATGGGTCTAACTAGCTGTTGTGGCCTAAGCGTTTAACTCAAGGGGCATATGGGAAATTGAAAAGCAGATCGTTTTTCTTTTTATATATAAAAGAAACATGGGTAGAAATGTTTTTTTTTTGGCAAGTATATATAGATAAATTATAAATAAGTACCAATATTATATATATGTGGTTTGGTTACCTGCAATCCATGAGATGAATCTATGAAGGGATTATAAATCCGCAATGGTAATGTATGTTTAAAGCAAGGAATGCCCAATAATTCTGTAAGGTCTGTCATGATTTAAAGCAAGGATAATAAGGACAACTTATTGTAAGGTATGTTGTTTAAAAAGCAAGGCAAATAGCACTTATCAAACTGTAGGTATGTAAATGTTTATTTTAAAGGAATGTGAGCCATAGGACCAACTATATAGTAGTAAGATATGTAATGTTTAAAGAAGGCTCTAGGCATTATATAGGTAAATAGGTTGTAATAGTTTAAAAAGTTCAAGGTTCATATATATAAGGAATGTGTTGTCTGTAATAGTGTTTTCGAAGTACCAATCAAAGAGGTAACCATATAGCTTCTATTAATAATATATATTAATGCATTAAAGGTTCTAGTAATGTTTCACAACCCATTGTTTCAGTTACAGTACGTCATTTTAAAAAGAATTTTTATTTCATAATATGGATAGTGTTAAACGTGTTGTGTAAATGTTTAACATAGGTAAATATATAAGGTTAGTGTCATGTTTATATAGGAGATATATACAGATAGCAGTTTAACTTTTAATACGCTGATGACTATATACTTATTAGAACGTTACTGAGATTGTGTCCTTATATATATACATATATTATACAAAGAAGATTGATAGATCTTGTACGTATTATTAAATTTATATGATGTGGGGATATCTTTACGCTTTACTCGTAAATGTTATGACCTGTCTGTAGATTTGTTCCTTCTATACAGTCTTTTGTCTTACTTATGCATTTCATAAGGACCCGACTCCTCTGTTAGGTACTAGGAGCAAGAATGTTCCAATGCGTTTTATCCTCATTCCGCATAAATATCATTGGTATCGAGAAAGATCTCTTCGGCCTAGAATTAAGAAGTTATTTCTTTAAGCAAAATACTACCCTTGTTATATAAAACAAATACTTCCATCCTTTCCTTTTTGCCAGTAATTATTCCCTTCTCTCCTTGTGGCTTTACGCACCGGCGTGATGTTGGATCTGGACGAAGTACTGTGTCACCAGATGCCTTACACTTTTATATGATATATCAGATATTGACTATAATTGGCTTTTTCTCTCTTTCTTATATATCAATACTCTATCAGTTGTTATTATACCCATAATAGGGCTTTTAATTTTAAGACATAATTGGAGAATAAACAGCCGACTATCAGCGGGTGCCTAAGACGGATCATTCTTATTAACTATAAAGCTTAATTATTACTTGTAATAGATAAGTGATAGTATTGTATTAATTCGGTATACTTTGATTTAAAGTACTTTAATTTGTCGTGATTTATTATCTTTCGAATACTTCATGAGATTTTTCTTGGTTGGTTGTTCGGGTGTTTCTTTATAATATGTAGCGTTTTATCATATGTTTTACCAATAATCATTATTACTTCATTCATTTTAGAAGGCTTAAATTTAATGTGCTATATTTGATACAGTTTTTTATATTGATAAAAGATGGGTTCATTTTTTGCTAAAAATATATAGATAATGAGTTTGATTACTTTTTGTTTTATTAGTCATACCACAATTTTTTATCAATTATACGGGGTGTCTCTTTTTTTTTTTTAGTATTTTTTATCTACCATATCTCTGGTATTGTACTACGTTATAAGCTCCCTTCCATTATACTTATAAGGAGGTGCAGAGATTATAAGTGAGAGTTTAGTAATTTGCGTTTATTTTCCTTTTCCAAACGTTCCACATATAATTTGCATAATGTCTGAATAGATAGCAGTAACTCTTTAGGTCTAATGTGGTAATTCAGGATAACCATGTTTGAGAGTGATGCACAGCTTATTTGATAATTGTACAACAGTAGGGGCTAATAGAGCATATGGTCTTTCATTGGGCCATGCCAGTATAGAATTTATTTTCCATTTCTGTCAAAAATAATTTAAAATTCCTCCCTAAAATAGTGGAATCAATTTATGGACATAACAAATTTAATTTAGTTCTATTGTTAGTGTTATTTGTGTTACGTAACAGTATTAAGGTTCAGCTTAAATGTTAGATTTTTGCGTCAAAACCTTGATAATTATTTATATATAATATATATTATCTTGGTTAGATGGTTAATAGAAAAAGTTATTTTGTCCAGAGGACTAAAAATGTTTTATTTGATGTAAAATATTTGTTTTATTAAAACTATTTGGAAATAAATAAATTCATATGCAGAGCTAAACACATTACTCGTTATTCTCTTATAAGGATAACTATTAGATGAGAAAAAGAGGGCTACAAAGTAGACTAAACTAATCTAAACATCGAATAGTATATGAAAGTTCACACTTTTTGCCTTTATTTCGCGTTCATCTGACATTTTTCTTACAAGAGGCCAGAAGCCTGTATATAGAACGTTACGTTATAAAGTACTATTTTGGATTTGTTTTATTTATATATATAAAAGACGATTAAATATTAATCTTTCCCCTGTGCAAAATAACAAATGCTATAATTAGGAATACTATGAATAGATATGAAATTTGTTCTAAGTAATCTATATATCTTATAATAATATGTAAATATATATAAAGGTCTATGTTTATCCCCTCCCTAGTTCGCTAAATAGCCTATTTGTTGACCATATTAGTAACTATATTAAAGCGAAACTAATGAAGGACTCTGAATGCATATAATAATACGTCTATTTATAAATATCCATGTGTGAACATATATCCGATTTGTCATGTAGGCTAATCTGTGTTCTAGGGTGTTCATTAAATTTCGTAATATGTTCTATTTCTACGTGTACATATATTTAATCTTTTCCATGGGGATAGCACTGGTACATTCAGGGTGGGGTGTAAGTTTAATAACAACATTTAAAGATTATGGTTAAAAGGATTTCACTTTCCTAAGTTTCTGTTAAATTTATTAGTATTCTCATAATTATAATAAATAATTGGTAATATTTTTTATATATGCATTTTTATATAATTTATTTTGAGGTAATTTTATTGTCATGCATTACTTAGCCTCTTATGTATAAAATATATCGGGTGATACGAGAATGCAATGTGATCTTCCCTAGAAAGATAGGTCTCGTTCATTTTTTTGACACTATATGTGAAGTATATCACTATAAGAGACTTAAGAAATATATATGATTAATTGCCAGCTAGTTTTTGGTTACCTTAAATAAATATTACATAGTGATCCAATAGCGTGGTAGCACAGTTAGCGTCATGTCAGCATTGAAAATTCAGGCACTCGTCAATAAACTAACAAAATGTTATACATAATCCCTTGTCGATGGGTAAAACAAGTAGAATATTTGCAAGAGATGTTACTGTTATTGGCAATAAGAAATGATGGAATTATTTATTATTTTGGTGACAAGTGAAATAGTACTTTCTCTTTCCAGAATGAAGTAGACAAGTATTGATTTACGGCACTCATTTTCATCCCATTATAATCTCTCGAGCTATAATTCTCTAAATACTTTAAGAATAAGAATAATGATTACGATTGATTGAACTTTATTTTACCATATGTAATAAAAATAGTTTTTGCTGATAAAAACTTGTAATTAATTTTAATAGTTTTCTCTAAGGTCCTTACTATTCTTTTTTTATTCTTACAACTTTTCTGCTCTTTTTTTTTTCGTTAGAGAGTATAATTTGGGACATGAGAGAGCTTTGGTGACTAACGTTCTGATATGAAGTAAGGATATTCAGAAGAGTTTTGAATGTGCAGGCTATAAAACACATATTAAATTATCAGTTGTCTCATCCAGGCTACTCCCCCGACTCAGGCCTGTGATCGATTCTCCTCTTATGTTGGGTCAGAATACTATGTGGGTTAGGTTCGGCTCTTACTTATCGCGGTTTACTTTACATTGGTTTAATACGTGGAGTATAGAAGTTTGACGTAAACAGGGTTTATCAGGAATTTTTCTTTGTGTGTATTTTTTTGATTTTTAAATACATCTTATCTTACTGTATAGGAAATTTGAATACTTAGTACCTGAGTAGACCCTTATCTCTCTTTTATTTATCTCTCTCTTTCTCTCTTCTCCTTCTATGATAGTGAAAACAGTCCTGTTTTATGTTTTGTGCTTCCTATTTATTTAATTATAGTTAAGATAGTGGTTTTATATTCCAGTGAAAGATTTTCTGTGGATCTATTATATTTATATATGGCCTTTAGTCTTTAACTAATATCTATCCTTGTGATGTATACATTATATCAGTTTTTTTATCGTGGTAACGTTTTTTTTATGTATGAGGTAATTTTTGTCGGTAGAATTTATTGACTTCTGCATTTCTTATTCGATCGAGGAAGAAGTCTTTAGAGTGTTCTTAAACAATAATAATTTTTTATTTATATCTAATTTAAAATGAATTTATTTATTTTAGCCAAAAGAAAAGTTAGTTAAAAAACACAGACCTTGTTTATTTTACTTTCTTCATTTACATTTTAAAGCGTTTATATTTCAATATATAAAATTTAAATAAAAACAATTTTTACTCAATTCTCTTCGAAATTATGATTCGTTTCTGTCGTCTTAGAGTTGCAAAATTAAATTTAATGGGTCGATTCATGAAAGAACTAGCTACACTTGTGGAATATGCGTTATGCTGTGATATGATCAGTCCACAATATTTTTGATAGGCTGCCCTTTCGCTCTTACTTTTATACGTAATTCGTCCTCATTCCTCTTTTTTTGGTTTGATTCACATTGTTTCCAAGCTTTGTTTTTTTGTTTTCTCTATATATACCGTTATCTCTTATATTATACTATCCATATTTCAATTCTACATACATCTATTGCGTATATTTAATTTCAAAAAAATAAAAAATTTTTAAAAATTTTAAAATATTATTTTTTATAACATACAAGTTGTCATTTACTTAAATCATATAACCTAATTGTAGAATCCTAGTGGCGTTCTTCTATTAACTACTAGATTTGGATTATATTCTAGCCTAAGTTTGCCTTAAATTTCTCAGACCTAATCTAATCGATGATGGAGGTTTGGGTCTGTCTTAGCTTGGTTTTTTTTTTTTGAAAATGATATTTTTTTTTTTGGCATTCTGTTCCCAGTTTTTTTTTTTAATTTCTTCATCTAATCTATTTTTTACTATGTAGTGCATCAGTTGTGTGTTTTCTCTTTCTGGATCCTATTTATAATATAGTGATGGCGAGTTGTTGTAGAACCTCTGCGGCCTTTACTGTACTCTTTTTCTCAATAGATTACATTATCCATCATACTTATATCCGCATTTAAAAGAAATTTATTGTATTTGAAAAGCTATTTTTTTTCTATAGATTATATCACTCGTGCGCTATTAGGAGATTCATTCAGACACATTTTATTTTTTTTTTATAATAACATACTGTTCTTTTATTACTTATTACCATATATTTCTATTAATAATTTAATATCCTACTGCTTCTCATCATTGTTAGCTTCATATAAGATATTTTATATTGTTTGTACAAAGAGATAATTACAGATAATTTGACTGTACTTTAATGATTTAAATTGTAAGCGAGCTGTAAATATTGAAATATACATCTCTATAAACTGTACACTAATTTGGTTTTCATGCCCTGGTATACCTCTGACTCATGTTCCTCATTCGCCGGTTGTGATACTCAATATAGCATATCCTCCATGTTATGTCTTTAACTCAGCTACTGGGGTGCGGAGTATTTTCTTTGTTTTGGCTCTCGTTTGCCAGTCGACTTATTTTAGCCAAATTTATCGTGTATATTTGTTATCTGTTCTTCTTGCTATTGGGAGTACTGCTCTTTTTATAAGTTTTATTCGATATGTAACCTTTAAGCCAATGTATGCTATAAGTACTTAGTTTATTCAGTATAACTTATATATTATATATATATTACCCTTATTATACATAATATCTAAAAATATGTTTTATTTAATATAGCCCGGTTATGTTACATGGTCTTATATAATATTTTCTATATTCTATTTCTAATTTTTATATTTGTCTTTTGTACTTTTTTTTAGTGATTTGTTTATATTTTTAGGCTTCCAATTTTTTGTTTGGTTATATCCGTATTTCATTTTTATCGTTTTGTTCTTTATTTATTATTTATATTTGTACTAATTAGTGTGTCTTAATTATATTTCTACTTTACCCTATTTCTATTATTGTACTCTGCGAAATTGTTAGTAGCTCTTTTAAATGTTTCCGCGGTCTTTTGATCGTTGGTTTGTGTCTCTACGTTATCCTACTGTCACGGGTCTGGGATATTTTTACTTTTTTTTTCATAAACTAATATTTCCTTTACATTTTATTTTATTTTCTTCTTCCTTTCTCCATCCATATAAGTTTTCGTGTGGTTTAAAAGTAAATCGAATTTTAGTTGAAGTAATGTTTCAATTAATTCTTTATTCCAATCTCATTCTTTTTTTTTCATCCTGGTAGTGATTAACTGTAGTATTTAAATGTTTATTTATATCATATCTTAATTTATTTATTACACCTTCTATATTTTTTTTCGTTTTATTATTTTGTATTTAAATTGTTAGTTAACTTTTGTCTCCATTGTGTATTAATACTCTATTGGTCATTAGCCGGATTTTGTTGATAGTTCTTGCTACGTGTGTAGTCTGCCCTTACCTCCTGTCGAGCTTTAGGTTATTCGCTTTTTGTGTCTTCTTTCAGGGGTACTTCTCTCTTACCCTGCTTTATTTGCCTGGATTGGAGGTCGAAGCTGTGGGCGTTTGCGATGTTGCTTGTTTTAAATTGCATAAGTATTGCGCATTTTATCTTGTATGAGGTTTGTTTGGTAAAGTCTGGTGTGGTAATCTATTTCACGGTAACACGATTTGGTATGCGATTAGGTGCGCGTCCTAACATTAACTTTCGCATCTTTCTCTCCATGCTTTTCAAGCATACGCCATTATACTTTCAAGAGCTGCTGTACTTCTAGTATTTGATGCTGATACACTCGGGCGTCGGGGCTATGGGGTAGTCTCTTTTCTTCCTTTCACCACAGAACCTTTTCACCTTCTTCACCAAAGTTATTTGAATGTGTGTGTGTGCTATTGGATTTTCCTTTTGAATCTTTAAGTGCCTATTGTTGGTTATATAGGTGGACTATGCATTAAAGGTTATCTCTTCTTTGTCTTAATTTTCATATATACTTATATACACTAACTATTCCTAATTATTCCGATACTAAGCCCCAACGACCTATAGGCTCAGTTTTCAAACTCTCGATTTTTTTTTTTTTTTTTTTTGGTCTATAGTTTTCCCCATTCATTTTTTTTTTTGGTGTGGCTTTTTTTTTTTTTTGGGTTTCATTTGTTTGGCTCTTTGCACCCTTTAGGAAATGGTTGCGCTAAGTCATGCTGAGTTAATCTTAAGCTTAGTTAGCTTTCTCAAGGAGTTTATTTATTTGGTAATGGGTAGGCTTAGTATAAGCTACATGGAGTTTATGTAAGATTATGAGGAAGTGAGTCTTGTTTAAAGGTTTGGATTTAATATCTTGATTGGTTGCTATTGGTTTTATTATGCGAGTCTGTGTAGTTGATCAGTCAGCTGTTATTAAATTAGTGATTAATTTAGGGATCAATTAACCTCTCAAAAATTTGCTCTCATTTCTCACTTAGTTTCCTCTTTGTGGTTTTTTGGGGCATGGATAGTTTGCTTCTAATTCCATTTAAATTTAGAGCTCTTTAGAGATTTTACAATTTAAGTGATTTAAGCCTTATGCTTTAAGCTTTGGTTATTAGCTGTAATTTGTAAATGTCCGAACAATATTTATAAGCTTTGAAATTCTAGATTATATCTTTTGACGAATTCTCATTGCTGAATATTTAAAATATATCTTTAACCAGTATTTGGACCAATATACTGACTGGGGTTTCTGTTTTCATTGAATTTCAAGAAAACTTTTATTTTATGAAAAAAATTGAGACGTTTACTCCATCATCTTTGTATGGATTGTTTATTCATCGCATATTTGGTATTTTCTCCCGCAAGTTGATAATTCTGATTTAAATCAAATTTTGATAGCTTCTGAAGTTTAAATATATTACACGTACATATATACTGTAGAACATTTCTTTGAACTGCATAGGTATTTATATAAAGCTTAATTGATGTATTCTTAAATTTAAATACTGAATAAAAGGAGTATCAGTTTAATCAGATGGCTGATTCATTCTGGTTTGCAAACATACCCTATATGGTTGTGGGAATGAGCTTCATCGGTATTGATTTTCATTTATCACGGTTATTCGGTATGTAAGTTTTGTATAAGGGTATGGGGTGGAGAATTGCCAATGTTTCTAATATGAGTTGATTCAGGTTTGCTATTTGCCCAATTGTTCAGTTAATATGGAGTCAGTGCTGGACTTGAGAGCACCTTTCTTTTTAGTTGCACGTTTGCAATAGCAAGTCATTTACGCTCTGTTGTAAGCAAAGAAGTTCCACTACAATGTTGTCTTAGTTTTAGTCAAGCAGCAAACTTTATATTTGTTGCCTCAATTACTTAGGATTGGTAAGGGGTAAAGTTTGGCTTCGTGATGCTGTGAACTGTGGCTCACAGAGGTTACTTTCTAAAAAGTGTGGCATCAATATTCTGGCGCTATAAGATCATGGATATAAAACTATTAGTGTAGACCCGCTTTGAAGAGACTGTCTTTGGTGTGCGTCGGGCGGGTGGACCTGGCGCTTTTAGGGGGTGCATTGGTCAATTAATTAATAATAAAATTTTTTGTCGCTCATTTTAGCACAGCGGGTAGTACTCAATTTTAACATAATCTTTGCAAGGTTTTTATATTTTTCTAAAAATGTTCTAAATTCGGGTTTCCTTCAATAGAACTTCTTAAGAAAAATGTGATTTTTTTAAATTGTTATAAATGCAGTAATTTTTTTTGGCTTTTTGAATTTTTTTTTTCGTGGATCTTGAGTTGTTGTTTAAAACTGCGAGTAATTTTTTGTCCAGCGTTTAGTGGAAAAAGGGGCTACTTTGGTGTCACCGGCGTAAATGATGGGGGTTGGTCGGAACCATCGTTTTTTGTATTTTCATTTATTTAGCAGTTTTATTAGTATATTATTTAGATGGTGGGTTTTTGCAGATATAATTATATTGTCTATGTTTATTTTTTTTTATTCATATGAATTTTTAATAAAATAATAGAAGTTAATTGTATAGTAGTATATTTTTGGGCGGTAGATAGGATAGAGAATCGGACCACCTTATTTTATATGCGCCGTTTAATTATATTTTATTAGACTTATTTATTATTATTATTCATAGAAATTTAATTATGTAATTTTTATATATATTATTATTGTAATAATAATCTATATAATATAAATTGAAATTATATATACCGTAGAAATGTAGCTTTATTCTGATAGTGTGTCACTAAGTGTGTCATCGCTCCTTCAGTCAGTAACTATTTTGTCTAGTTATATTTTTTTCTTTCAATTTAAGATATTTTTAAATAATAATATTAATAATAATATATCAGATTACACTTGTTTGTATACCGCAAACAAATGTACACTTACTAGTTTATTATATACTCTAGGGGCCACGTTATTATTCATTTATATATATCTTAATTATACACTGTCAATTAGGTACATATAGTAAAATGATTATTTCATGTTTGGCTTTAATTTTATCCTCATATTAACTTACTTGGCTAAGTTATTGTTTCATATTCTCAAGAATAATAAGATTTTCTTTTACTGTTAGTAGATTATAAGTATTGTAGATTAGAGTCTTATTTATTAGCCTTCAATTTTATTAGTGATTCTGGCTCTATAATAAGGTCTAATATATATCTTTCGATTTTTGTGATAATTCAACTTCTAATAAAATGTGAATGACTCTACACTATGTAGATTAATGTTAATGTAGTTAGGAATCGTTTTTTAAGTTGGTGGTTCTATTTAAAATTATACTAATTTATTTTGGAATATTTTAACTCTATTATTATATCATCAATATATCAATTAGGATTTGAACTTAGGTACATCATTATATGTTTAATAAATATACTAATATTCAAATAAAATTTTAATTATGTTATATCATATATGTCATGGTTATAACTGTATAATATTTGTTAGCTAGTTATACATTATTTGTCTATATTTTAATATTATAATGACTTCTCTGAGATTGCTTCTGCTGGTACAATATTATTTACTTGGAGAAAGAGGGACTCTACTTTAATTCTAAAGTTTATATTTTAATTCGGATTGTTAGTTTATATGCTGGAGGAGAGTAGTATTCAGATAATGAATGATTAGGTATGAGGAATTTGATCTTGACTCTCTGAGTTGGTTAAAGGTATCGAGATATGAGGATATATTATAAAGAGGTAAGAACTAATACTTTTTAGATATATTCCAAGTGATTCAGGGTATTCAGCTTTATAATATAATGATTGTTTCTTATATAGCAAATTAAATTTTGCTTTCCTTATGACAGTTCTGTACATGATGTTTGATAGTAATTTTGGCAAGTCAGTTTGTTAGTCTGATGATGTTTTAGATTGACCAAATGATTCGATATTGAGTGCGTATTTTGACAGAATTAATGATAGAATTAATTAATCTGGTTTGAGGTTGATTCTTTTGGGTTCGGACCTGTTATAGACCATATGTGATATAAAACGTATATTGTCGATAGGCTCGCAGAACTGGTGTTGTACTAGTTGTATTCAACTATATTTCCCTCTCTTTTGGGTGGACGCCGATATCTTTGCAGCTATCTTATGAACTCTCCAACTTGTTTTTGCGTTTACTCCATCCTTTTTATCGGTTCTGTTTCATCACATTAGTTTTTGTTTAGTGATGTTTTACAGGTACTCGGAGGTTACCTGGGACTTAAGTACGAGTTCTTCATTGTTTCCGATTGGTTTTCAATCTAGATTGCATAGCACCGCAGTTGTAAAGCAAGATTTTGTTTTTTTTGGAAAGTAATTAAGGTCTTACTTGGTTTTTTCTCAGATAAATAGAAGCACATTGTCTTTTGCGTTTCTCTGCCATCTCATGTGTTTTGCGAGTCTCGTATATCTAAATATTACTCTGCTCGATTTTGCGGCTGCCTGCATGTCTTGTGATTACTATGTATTTTTGTTGCTGAATATTTCATTATCCATTTCGTAGGGCGTATCTACTCCTTCTCTGAGCTTTCTACTGCCATGGAATACCGCCTGGATTATGGTAGGTTTCCCACTCTTAGCAGTTTCGCGTTCTACTCTCATCCTCCTGATCTTACGCCATGTCTCTGGACGATTCCGACACCATGCAGTATACGTTCGATTGATGTTCTCAGGGTCGCGAAACCCAGGACGAGCCACGACTAGTAGGACAGGAGGTCGCATACGTTAACTGAATCAGACGATTAAGGTTTGGATATCTTTTTTATCTCCTCAGATAGTTAAAACTAGCATTTTAGTAACTTTCAGGAAAACTATCTATCTATGACAGTAAAATCAGTAACTTTTCAGTAACTTTTAAGAAACGGTAACCTACTTTCCATGACGGTAAAAAAGGTAGATTTTCAGTACTTTCAGGAAAACAGTAACTTTCTGTGACAGTAAAGACAGAAATTTTCAGTAACTTTCAGGAAAGATAACTTCCTTTACATGACAGTAAAAACATACGTACAGTAACTTTCAGAGAAATAGTAACTTCTCTGATGGTAAAAATTGTAACTTTTCAGTAACTTTCAAAAAAACTCTTTATATGACACTAAAAACAGTAACTTTAAGTATCTTTCTTTAAAACTGTAACTTTCTATCTGACAGTATAAACTATTTTTTCCTATAACAGTAAAAATTGTAACTTTTTAATAACTTTCGAGAAAACAGTAACTTTCTTTCTGACAGCAAAAACAGCAACATTTCGGTAACTTACAGGAAAACTAACTTTCTTTCTATGACAGTAAAATCAGCAACTTTTAGAACAGTAATTTTTCAGTAACGCTCAGGAAAACAATAATTCTTTGACAGCAAAAACAAATAACATTTCAATAACTTTCAGGAAAACAGTAACTTTCTTTCTATTCAGTAACTTTTCAGCAAGTTTCAGGAAAACCGTAGCTTTCTTTCCACGACAATAAAAATAGCAACTTTTCAGTAACTCAGGAAAACAGTAATTATTTTTTTGTGACAATTAAAGCAAAACTTTCAGTACCATTGTTTCTATGACAGGAAAAACAGTTACTCTTTATGTCAGCAAAATTAGTAACTTTCAGGAAAATATAACTTTTTCTAAGATAGTAAAAACAGTAACATTTCAGTATGTTTCAGAAAGACAGCAATTACTATAACAGTAAAAACAGTAAAATTTCAATAACCTTCAGGAAACCTATCTTTTGATCCCAGTATAAATAGTAACTTTCAGGAAAGCAGTAACTTTCTTTCTGTGACAGTAAAAGAGTAATTTTCGATAACTTTCAGGAGATCAGAAACTTTCTATGATAGTAAAAACAGCAATTTCAGGAAAACAGTCAATTTTCTTCTATGAAAGTAAAAAAAGAGTAACTTTTAGGATAGCTGTAATCTTTCCTGTGACAGTAAAAACAGCAAAATTTCAGTAACTTTCAAGTAACCAGTACCTTTTCTATGACAGTTAACAATAAGTTTTCAGTAACTTTTATGACAGAAAAGAACATTAATTACACTAAAACTTTTAAGGAAACATTAACGTTCTTTCTATGACGGCAAAAACAGTAACTTTCAGGGAAACGGTAACTTTCCAGATGCATAATATTAATTGTTGTTATATACCTAGAAACTATGTTTGATTACTTGAATAAATCATAGTCTTAGTCTCAGTCAGAAAGAGACGACACACCATCCATCTTATGACAAGAACTGCAGAGCATCATTAGACGTTCGAGGTTCAAGATAAATTCTTTTCAACTCGTTGTTCATTTCCTCAACGGACTATCAATGTGGACTCTAGGTCCTTTGCTGGCGCGTACGTCATCTTTAGTCTAAACCTACCTGCCTTTCTGTGCGAGTGAAAGTAACCTGAGAGCGTGAATTATTGTTTTTATTACCTGAAACTAGTGAGGTGCTGAATATAAGTTGAAATAAAGAGAAACAACTGAGAATAGAAAACGGAATGATGACAGTAGTTTTCAAGCTGTAATGGAACTATTTTCCTACGGCATCATCACATGCTTGGCTTCCTCTTTGTCGGTTTAGTGAGAGCGCTTACCCCCTCCTCTCTTCAGTGAAATCAAAGATAACCTTAAGATGCTTCTTTGTAAATTTTGTTATTTGAATTTGACCTTGATAACTTTGATTGTAGCGTCGTGGAAAATATATTAGTGTAGACATAAAAGAAATTATATTCAATCGGTACTTGATAATGTATATAAGATAAGAACTCTATACTCTCTTGTATACTAATTCCTAGTATTGCTCAGTTATTGACATAATATCTCCACCATGGAACAGGAGTCTGTCATATGCTATTATGTGACATAACTCCGAAGACCGATTGGTCTCGCTGGCCTCATCACATAACTTACAGGAATGAGTTGGTAATACGATAAGAGAATAGTGCTCTGAGGTTCTTTTACTTTTCATACCTAATCATTTGTCATATATATATATATATATAATTATCATGATTAATGTTATTATTATGATTTCTACTGTAAATAATAGTAAAAAGATTAATAAAACATTCTTAAAAGAAAAAGATTATACAGTAAATATCTTATATCAACTGTTTGATAACTATTTTCATACTCCAGACGGACATCAAATGCTCTTTGGTTCCTTGCGGTTATAGTGACTATAACCTATATTACTCATCCTTCTTGCAGTAAAAGTAACCTTAGATGCGTGAAAAAGTGTTTTTTATTACTTGTAAAAATAAAACCGAAGGCTCCTGAATAATAGTTACATAAATAATAATAGAAACATAAAATAATACATAAAATAATATGGAATAAATAATAACTATATTAGTATATACTCTAGTAGACACGTGACATCCTCTCATTAACTTGGATCTACTATACCTCCTCAGCTCTCTCTCTTGCCTCTCTTCGCCTCTCTCTTATGCTGCTTATATAATAATACCTCTCACGTTCTTCGGAAAAGTAACCTAGTATAGCTTGATTATATATTGTTTTTATTGCGTTTGATATTAATAAATCTTAGGTGATAGTTACTACTGTGAAATTTGTAGTAAATAATAATGAGTGAAAAAACATAACTGAAATGATAAAAGATTATAACTGTAAATGTATTTTAAATCTGTTGTACACTCTATTTCCCTACGGATATCAATGCTTTGGTTATCTACTTTGCGGTGAGTTTTTAGAAAATGCTGCAAGAAAAATTTCTTCTTTACATGAGAAAATGCCAATATGATGCATAGTTGAATATTATTTAGTATAATATTATATATAATATACTAGATAATATAGTGATAGTTGTATAATATATATTACTGGTAATAATATAGTGAGTAAAAAAGAGAATATAATACATATCTGAAATGAAGATTGATAAACAGTAATCTTTCTCCACTGTCTGTAAATTATTTCTCCACTACGGACATTTCAATGCTATTCGTAGTTTCCTTTGCGGTTTAGTGCTACCTACCCTCGATCTATCTAGTTGTAAATATATAGTAACCTTTAGATGGCGTGATATTATTGTTATTACCTGAATCTATTGAATTACTCCTGTAAATATCAAGTATATAAAAAGAGAAAACATATTCATGGAAATGAAATGAATTATACAGTTAATCATTTTCTCAATCATGTTATATATATTGATTAAACTTAATTGGCCCTTAACGGACATACAATGTCTTTTTGATTCTCTGTGCTCAGTTTAGTAGTATTCATATAATAACTCTCACGGTGTCTTCACTGCGCATAAAACGGTATTCAAATCCACTCTATGAATAGACGCTCTTTACATATTTGATGTATTACTCTTACGCTGAAACTTAAGTGAGGTCCTGTATATAGGATTGTATTTATGAGAGTATTCAATTGAGTTAAAAACTTTAATTTCTTGTTATAAAATAAATTAGTGTTAATCTAATTACTATTAACATTTACATTTTATTATCATGACTGTTTAGTATTTAGCCAATGTATGATAAATATATTCTCATAAACAACAGTTATGCTATCTCCTAAATTGCTATATGACTTCCTCTCTATCTCTCGACATTCTCAATTACCTTTTTGTCGTGTCTCATGACTAGCACCAGATATATATCTATGAGATGCTTGAAAGCGTGATATTATTATAGTATGTGCTCTGGTTACCTGAATAATCTATTGCTTATGGTTCTGGTTTTTATGTTGTCATATGACATATTATAGATATGATAATGACATTATTAAACATTATAGTTGTTAGATCAATACATCCTGCTAACTCTATATCAAACTATGTAGAATAAGGTTCTCGTGCCCTCCGGGTCAAAATTCTCGCTATGATTTGTAGTTCCCTTTGCGTGTCTTTTGAGATTATCGCTGATGCATCACACTGCTCTCAGCGAGCAGAGGTTGGAGTTAGAATTTGCCAGAGTTGAATTATGATGAGTTTGATTATATTATAATCTGAATATAGTGGAGAGGTAGTACTGTAAATATTATTATTAACGAAAGAGATATTAACTCAACATAAATGAATAGAGTATACAACAGAATCTTTTTAAGTACATGTAAACTACTTCTCAGAAGTAGATTCTATTGGCTTCCGAGTTTCTTTAATGATATATTTGGGCACAAACCAACGTCAGGTCAGTTCATCAACATTTTTTACTGCTTCACGTATTTAGGTAATTATTGTTTTAATTACTTAATCACTTAATTGGTTGATGTTGTTGTTATTTGTTATATATTTAATCTTAAACTAAATTACTTGCTCACTGCTAATAACTTGCCATTCCACAGCTTTGTGTCTAATGGCACAAGAGAGAAAATGTCTTTATGGTTCTATTTTTAGTAATAATCATAGCTTACCTAACCTTCTATTATTCAGGTAAAGTAAAATTACTTATGAATTAACTAGTCGTGAATTATATAATTTTGTTGTATTATGTGGCGCTGCAACGATATTAAGGAAGATGTCTGTAGAAATGACTCATAATTAGAGTCTCCAGAAGCTCTGAGCTTGAGGTCAGGCTCTTACCTTGTTTATGTACTGCGTTAATTCTATCCCCAAAGTTACCTGCAACATCTCCAAAATTCGAACTTTCTTGTATATTAGTATCATGTGTTTCATTCAAGAGACTGTTGATGTCATTTCCAGAGTTAGTAATTTGTTTTCCATAGGTCGCGTTCTCTATCGATTTCTATCGACATTTCTTTCCACTAATATTTGGAATTAAACTATATATACCTTAAAGACTATCATTTCCATGCTTATTTCCTTTGTCGATTTTACGAGTGACTCAAAAAGTTCTCTGTCAATTGCTATTATAGGAGGATTTTTATCATCAAATATCAGCCTACTTCTTGTTTTTATATCAGAAATGAGGGTATAATGTATTGTATAATAAATATTAAGTTGGATATACTTGGAGTCGCTCCTCACACTAGATAATTATCAGGTCATATGGAGATGTTTCTTATCGGCTCGACTAATTCGAGTTATAGATATACAACAGTGGGTTGTAAACTAAGTTAGCCTTTATGAACGAATTCATTAGAGATTTGGCATCAACATGTGTCGTTTGATTATAGTTTCTAATTTACAATCAACTAATCTTCTTTACGACCCCTTGGTTAATACTTTCACTTACTTCAAATTTGCCCATTCACATCAGTATAATGATTTACTTGAACTTCTCTTTTGTTTATATTTTATATTGTTTCTCATTTTCAGATTATATAGTGTATGCGTTTATGTTTTGTATATCATGACGTCTAGAGTATCGTTGACAACGTTGCCCGTGTATCTAGCATGCAGATTTGTCACATATCTGTGTCAAGCTCTCGAATCGAAGTTCAACTCTTACAGCATCTGGTGTTTCGCCTTTCCGTTGTCTCCGTAGCGTGTACGATGACTACCTCGCGTTCTCAGAGCGCGCCTGCGATCTCGTGGTGTTCGGTACTCTGCGTTCTAGCCATACTCGTGATGTAAGTGTTGATCGACGATGAGAGAATGGTCTTGTTTTTGCTTTCTTACACTAGGATACTTTTAATCTTCTAGTTAATATATTCTACTCTCATTCATTGTGTTTTTTTAATGTATTACTCTCAATATATTAATGTAATTATTATTATATACTCGTTAGTTTAAACCGCGTATTGCGTATTACGTGTATCCATGTCATTACCAGATTGCACTACAATACTATTAGTTTAATCTTGCCGTTTCACTTGTGATAACTCCTCTCAGTCGTTCTCTCAAGCGCATCCTTCTCTTATCTTTGGTGAATATTCTGCAGACACACCCTAGGACCCTTTCGTATTCGATCGTTGGCAGTGCTGTGCGGTGGTCGAGCATCGCAGACATTTGGGACGTCTCGTCAATCCAAATACCTCTCCGTCTCGCATTCCACCCGCCTTACTTCAGAGCCTCCTACATCAACATCGACTCCGACGCCGGATTCATCCATGCACCGTAGCGACGCAGGGTCCGATAGATAATATGTGCGAATACAGCTCATGCGTATAGTCTCTCTCGAATATCAGGCTTATGAGGTCTGATTGTGTGGCTATACACGTGCATTTCATAAGAGTATATATATAGTATGTTAATATAATTTTAGTGTGATTGTAAATACTTAGTGAAATGAAATTATGAGCAGCAGTCTTTCAACGGTTGTAACTAAGGAAAAATTTAATAAATTCTATTCCTAAATTGAATATTTTTTAATATTTGTGTTTTGTTTTTATGGCGATTTTTAGATGACTCAAATTCTTTGTCCCTACTACCTGACACTTACTGTATCGTCAGAAGATTCTTTAAATTTCTTTTACTGATTTTCTTAGATTTTAAGTTATATTGTTTATATCAGAAATGAAGTTATATTGTTAATGTATAATAAATTAGATATATATAAAGAGTTATAATTAATTAGTGAAATTTAGTAGTGAGTATTGAATAACAATTTTAATGTATATTAAGAATAAGACTTGTAAATAAACTATATATATATCTAAAGACTATAATTGGTTTGTTCCTTGGAAATTTAGTACAAACATCTATCTTCTACAGTAGAACTTATCATCAAGATATCAGCCTCTTGTTTTTAGATCAGAAATGAGGTATGTATTGTACTTTTGAAAGTAATAGTTAATCATAATAAAAATTAGTGAATGAGTATATTATAATGTAAGATCTGACCAGTCTTTAAATAATCTAACTGTTATGTAACTATAGGGTATGGGCAAATTTTATAGTGATTATTTGATTTTTAAAAATATAATTACATATTATTTGATTTTTTTGATGTCATAAACATTATTATTTATTTCTATTTTATTTCAGAGTCTGAAACGTGGCATTAGAATTTAATTAATAATTATAAACATGCAATTTATTTGAGTCAGCTCGTACGTTAACAATTCACAAAATATCAATAAGAATATAATCAACAAAATTACTCATAATAAATACCATCACAAAATTAATATTTTTTTAAAATAAATCTAATAATAATAATACACTAATAAAACTACTCTGTAGTATACTGTAACTAAGTACCTAAATACGTCATTGGTTTGGTTCCTTGGCATAGATTTTAGTACAAACATTCCTTCTTATCCACAGGAACTTTACCATATTACAGATATTCAGCCCTTCTTATGTTATTTTAGTATCTATGAAATTATGATATAAACATGAGTTAAATTGT
Source organism: Trachelipus rathkii (assembly GCA_015478945.1). Taxonomy (NCBI): domain Eukaryota; kingdom Metazoa; phylum Arthropoda; class Malacostraca; order Isopoda; family Trachelipodidae; genus Trachelipus; species Trachelipus rathkii. The sequence goes on from JABUQX010072549.1 coordinate 22,331, forward strand.
TGTGTGTATTTGTAAATAGATAGTGTGTTTATTTAGAAGCGAAATGGAAGGATTATCAGAATTGTTTGTAAAGGATACGTGTAACGTTATTCTCTAATATATAGTAGCTAAACAAATCTAGTTCTACTGCTCAGTGGTGATCACTTGGAAAAAATGAGTAATTTCACTCTACAGAGGGTACACTGCATCTCTCGTCCTCGGTCTCCCTTGGGCGATGTATATATGATAGAGGAAAGTGATCCGTGTGACTTTTTAAATACTCAACAGGAACACGTTTGATCATCTCTCAAATATGATACAGGCCCGTGTAATTGTCTCTCTCTGTATAAGCCTGAAAAAATAGCGGCTCATGGTATTGAGAGAAAAATAGATACATATAGGTAAGATCTCAGAATTAGTTGCAAAATGAGATTATGGACTGACTAAGTCGTTATATAATCAATACGTTGTAACTAGTCCCTCCCTCCTATAAAAAGAGAAAAATTTATAAGAACATTACTTTTTAGTTACAATTAACATCAAGGGCAAGCAGAGTTCCTCAAGTTGGTTAAGTTTCCTCCCCTCCAAGTTGAGGAGTCCTTCCTTAAGTTGAGGAGTTTGCTATTAAATCATTTTTTTAACAACGAGATAAAATGGCGGCCATTTCGTGCTCTCTTTCGTCATTTATTTTTAAGTATGAAACATAAATTAATTTAGAAAGTCTTTGAGTCTATTTTCGAGACGATTTACGTGTTTTCAAGCAGTTATTTTGGGTTTGAGCCTATTACAATATCTTTTTCATATTATATTCATATCTACTAAACAGTAAATTATATCACAATCAATAAATTTTTATTGTATATGTTCATTTTTTTTTTTATTCTCTACTTAGTTTCCTTCCAACCTTATCTCTTAATATTAACCAGGAATTCCATAAAAGTATTATTTTCTTTCATATCTTTCATTTAATATGTAAGTTTTGATATATACATATCTATATATGAGATCTTATATTTAGCAATAATTCATTATTTTGCGAGATCACACACATATTATTGAGATATATAAACACCTTTATACATTAATATATATTGATATTTAGATGTTGTAATGAGTATGAGTGAATTATATATATAACAATTCCTTTCTCTATCATAATGAAAGCTTTATTTATTTATATCTATGTATATGAAATATTTATAATTTATTAATTTTTTTTTTCCTTCTTTTTTTGTGGTACTATCGATAATTTTACAATATAGCCAAGGGTCCAATTTCCTCACGCACAAAATATATCCTCACGTACCTCAGCAATTGCTCGCACAGCATGTAAGATACCTTTTCCCGAGTAAGCTGCTTAGTAGAGTTGAAATAAGCATTATATATTATCAAATATATATATTATATCTTATTGTTGTATTATATTGTTAAATACTTATATAAATTATATGAGTATATTCTTATGATATATATAATTGGTTAATATTAATTGATAGTTATTAGTATTTAGCATTATGTATTAAAAATAACCATTAATATATAACATTATATAATATATCTATATTATAAGATATTTCTACTATATTTGAGTTTGCTCTCGCAATTAATAGTTTCGGAATAAAGACAATTATCAACGTGCAGATAAATTTATTTTAATATAGTATATGAGATATTATGTATATCCCAGCAGTTAGAAACATTTAATTTTCAAGTATTGCCATATTAAATTTTATTATTAATTATATAGGCATGATTTTTTATCTCTCATATAACTAGTTCATAAGATATTAATTGGTTCTTAAATTTGTAATTTTTATTGATGCTATCACAATAAATATGAATACATTATTTTTGAAAGTATTTATTTGCTTATATTTTAATTTAAGGTTAAAGCTGAATATTTTGTTCGAGAAAATGCATTACAGTAATCTAAAACTTTGCCAAAAAAAATGCTGACGAGACACAATAATCTAATGTCTTCTGTTTGTATGATATGATATATAAAAGGTCTATATATATAATATAAGAATTGATAAAGGCAAGTTTAAATCTTAAAATAAGTAACAATTTTTAAATATTATCTTTATAACTATAATTGAAAATACACGAGATTATCACTAGACTATAGATATCTTAAAGTTATGGGCAAATATAAATATATAAGTAAGACTTTATAATATATATATGTATTATACACAATTAAATGAATAATAAAAATATTATATATATGGCCAATTCCTAGATAAGCAGGTCAATGATATTTTTGTTAACTCTTTTTTCACACATTTCTGACAACCTTGTGGAAGTCAGCGAGGAAATATTTTTGCAGTATGAGCTAAGCTAAGAATTCACGATGTGAGGGACTAATTATTTGCTTTTGCTTGTCTTCTACAATTTGATTTATAAAACTTAGATATTGCTTCAACTTGATTTTTAAGAAAAAGAAAATTCCTTTCTAAAATTATCCTACATTTATATTACAAATATTTTATGTTAAAATAACTAATTATAATAAAAAGTTAACTATATATTGAATTTATTTAATAATAAAAATATAATGAATAATAATAATAAATTAATAATAATAATAATAAGAATAATAATTGGTCAAACGTAAAAGAAGATCTTACCGAACGCTAATGACATCACTCAAGAAAAATAGGATTAGAGAACAAGAATAAACAATAAGATAACATAAGATAATACAATGTTTTTAATAAATTTGTATGGAAAATAGGAAAAAAAAAAAATATTTTTTTTATTTTTTATAATCTTACCAAAACTTACAGATTAGAGTAGAAAGAAAAACTACTAAAAACATAATGAAATGTAGATATCATGCGTAAAATTAAATACTTTTTTAGAGGGGCTCGAGCCGTAGGGGAGGTGGCGGAGGAACCCCCGCTATAGAACATCACCTAAATAATACCAAAAGAGCCGGGGAGGTTCCGGAGATGAACCCTCCCCAGGAGTAGGGGGAATAGTTACCAACTACCCGTCTGATCCCCCAAGGTAAGGCCGAGAGACCCCTATACGTTCCATTTTTGCGGTTTACACCTTGGGAGGTATTTCTTTTAGTTATAAAAAAAATATAAAAAATCTTATTTTTCAAACATATTTATCATTATGTATGACGCTAGATTCTAAATTGTTATATAAGTTATTTATTGCTTTAATTGCAATTGTAATTGTGGATATAAAAAATAAATTAATAGATCCAGTAAGTTATAATCTGGCTATTTTTCATTATTCACAGTCTTACTAGTTACTATACGCTGATTCCAATAATGTTATCAGTTTTCTTGTACCTACTTAGTTTTTCGAGATATCATGCGGTAACTTCTTTAGTTTTCACAATAATATAATAATAATAATAATATAATACATAAATAATAATAATATAATAATTAATTAAAATTAGTTATCTGAAAAAATTTAACAGCAGCAATAATTCTTCGATAAAATTCTTAGGATTAAATATACAATTGTAAATCTTAAAAATGAATGATAAGCCTATCATTGTAGAGAGATGAGGCGTTTGTTCGCGTACTTGATATAATCTTTATAAAAGACATATTTTTAAAGGAGTACGATTCTTGCTTGCACATATAGTCTCTAAATATAAATAATCCTGGAACAATTATAATACATCCTAGCAACATTTTAGTTACTTTATACGTCAATTCTACCCTATTGTATTGATTGCTCGTGCTTATCACGTAAGAAATTGCCTTATATATACTCATATATAATACTATATATATATATGAATATATATATAATAGTATTATCCTTAATGAGTAATACCTTATATAATATATAGTTGTTATATATATATATAATATATATAATAAGTTATTATATATATATATATCACAGGGTTCACTATAACTTTATTTAATCCTGTTACTATTATATAAGAGGGGAAGTATCGGGAAGGTCCAGGAAAGTCCCAGGAAATAAGGAACCAATAAAGTAAACCATGGTCCCTTTCGAGAAGAATAATTTAGTATTCAGAAAAGGTGGTAATAATTTTTTATTTAAAGGTAAAGAAAAATTAAAAATTTATTTGCTATAAAAAGAACCTCTTTTTTGTATTTTTTTTGAGACTTTGTTTATCGAGAGACGTAAAATATCTAATTATGGTTGTGTTTGCGAAACAAATCAAGTGTTTGTTAATATTATTATTATTAATATATATAAATAGGAATTATTAGCTATATAATATAGAAATAAGATCCAAATATAATTCCTATATATATATATACATATATATATAATATACTATATATTATATACTTATATATACTATATATAGATGATGGTATCAGTCACTATTTTAAAATGCACAAACCGAGTAATGTAACTAGAGAAATCAGCGGCAGGTCCTATAGTAGAGAGCAAAATTATTATTATTTTGGATAAGACCGAAAATTACATTACCGGATGGGCATATAACTTTATATTTTTTATTTTTTAACTATAAAAGGAATAGACCACTTTGGGTAAACGCAAAGAATAGCAGGGAAACAGAGGGGGTGGACGTTTCATACCCCGGAGGGAGGGATTAGTCAACACCCCCCGCGGCACCCAAAGACCAAAGAGCGGGGGGGTATACCGGAGACCATGTCGGCACCCGGAAGGAGGTGATATTCTCCTCACTCACCGTACGTTCTCACCGGGAGGTTGTTCCGAGAGATCCCTGACTCCTGCCACTTGCGGTTTACCCCTAAGGGTATTCTTTAGTTAAATAAATATATAAATAAATTTACCGCTCATCGGAGCAAAGGTAAGTGACAGCTAGCTAAGCAAAATAAATCCATACCTTAAGATATTTCGTCGTGAGGGATCAATAATATAATTGATTGTTTTACTAGAGTAGGTACGCTTGCCGTTACTCAGCTAACATACATGTGTAGCTATTATAAGAATAAAATCGTTGAACCATGACTATATAATATGATAAAAATATGAGTTATTCTGGTAAGTACTAGTAGAATATGCATTCCCTATAAATAAAATATACATAATATAAATATACATATTATCTATCTCATGTATATTAAACTTTTCTATTATTTAAGTTCTAACATTACTACTATTTATTATCCCTTATTATTACTGTTTCACAGTTATATATATATATAAGTAAGGATTGTTCCCAATTACATCCATTTATTTAGTAATATTGTAAAGGTATATATTGAGTTACAGACACTTCTTGAGTGGTAGCCTACGATAATTATATATAGTATCTTAGCGTTGAAATAAACTAGAAAAAATTCAATTATATAGAAAAGCGTATTAGGAAATTATAATCCAAGTTTTTGAAAGCTCTCAAAAATTAATTAAAAAGTAAGTTCTTTTTAATGCTAATTTTCGTAATATTGTGAGAGAATTTTAGTACTAATTAAAAAAGATTTTTTGATTCACCTTTTTATATCTCTTCCAATAGTCTTTTAAGAGAGTTTTATGAAGAAGTGTAGAGGTACTCATGGAGTTACTTATGGGTCGCGAGCCACCAATGATATTAGAAGGTATTGGAGTAATTTATATTTCAGTCTAAATTATAATAATTATCATATAATATGCAAAATTTCATTTAAGTAATAATACTATAATACTTATTATATATTATTATTATAATAAATACTGAACTATTAATGATATTATGTAGTTGGTTGTTTGATACGTACATATCTAACAAACTTGAGGCTATATCATATTTTCGACACTTTGGTCATGTCCCTATAAGCTTTTCCTTTGATTCTTTGGTTCTTTGGCCCACTAGACCTCTGGTTAACTGGACTTCTGGTCCTTTTTCCTCTGATCGTCTGGTATCCCGCCTTTTCGAGATAGTACTGACATACGCTTTGATCTTTACTAATTATCAGCCGCCTCTTATAAGTATAGCTTGGCATTGGTTCATTATATGCCTGTTACTAGTTCGATATACCATAGATGTTGCAACGAAAACACTCTTTGAATCTATTCGAAATGATCAATAAAGTGCGTACTGGGCTCTCACGGTTCCCGTCCTATCGACCGAGTCCTTCTCCCTCACTAATTTCCTTTAATTAAAAAAATTTTCTGTGAGAAATTACTCTCGTTTTTTTGCAGGAAAAAGTAATATTTAATCAAAAACTCAAACGACTCAGATACTGACACTCAACTCACACCATCATGCGAGTGTATAACTACCTACTGATAATTGACAGACGTCTCACCCACTCTATATCACGGTTTTCCTCATTGTTTGAGGGAGGGTGGCTTTCTCTTAGAACAATAGTACACACTCACAGTATTTTTTTACTGAATTTCTAAATGGAGCAATTATTAAAAGTAATCGAGATAGGCTATTATGTTGGCAATAACTTCAAATCTCGCCATCCTACCTTTCATTCTTTCGAACTTATTGACACGACCATCATCATTCACACACTCTAATAACATTTCTTCTCAAAAAACTCATCTAAAACAAAGTCTCTCTAATTCGTATTGTTCCTTGAATTTTAAAGTTTCTTTACTTCCAATCTTCTCCATGGAAGCATCACATTGCTACTCTTTTCCCTAAGCGATACTTCTAAGAAGATATTGAATGCTCTGAGATGCCTTCCGAATTTCTTTCCATGACAATCGCCTAGTTGCTCTTCTCTCTCATTAGTGGTGATGTTGTTCGTCCACTTGTAAATGTGAATAATACCAAGCCTCACAATCGCAGTGCGAAACAAGCTCTGCATTAAAGGTAGGTATACTCAAGAAATTAATGCGTCATATCAATACTTAACAAGCCTCTCTTACTCAATTTTTTCCAGTTGTTTAAGCTTCGTCAGCCGTAATTTTTTTGGGTCACATCTCCCTCATCGCTTTTTTTTTTTCTTTTTTGTCCACTAACATGACACAAAATGCTTACTGAATCTCTGACAGCAGGTCTTGTAGCATATAACCTCCTCAATGTAGAAATGGGCTCATGCCGACAGAGCGCCTTTTAACACCACTTCATTTAATCTTAATTGTGGCGAAACCATTGTATTGACGCTATAGACAAAACCTCTTACGGTCCTTTAATCTTGCATTAATCCTTATATTATTCCACTTTTTTTCAACTCGATTAATATTTACACAACAACTAATTCAACCAAGGTCGTGACTGCCGGTAATTACAATTAATAGGGGAGGGAGGAATACCACTTTTTATCTTCAATATTCCATTCAAGGCTTCAAATTATGCCAGTGGTGTATTCTGAAAGGTAGAGTACTGTTCTGTAGACTTCTTGCCTACCCACTATATGTTTTCTGTATATTGGTGTGTAATGTTATCCGCTTGGATTGCCGAATGGAAAATGCATCGCATATATGAGGTTGTTAATCCAACAACATATACACTATATACCTCTGACAAACTTTGTAGAATTGCCAAGCCGAATTTAGCGGTAGAAAATGGGAAACACCTGCATTCCCTCAACCCAGGTGGCTCAACAAGTAATATATGACAAAAAAAAAAAAATTTTGCTTTACTAGAGAAAGTAATCAATGAGCAATCTAAACATGTTACACTCTTGTTTAATTTTTTAATCTTTCGAAATCACAATGTTCGAGATGAATATGCACTTACACAATTCTAAATTAGTATTTGCACCAGACCCACAGAAGGCCAATAATACCCACTTACAGTGGGTTATACCTATTGGGTACCTTTGTAGGAACACCTATGTCTTAGCCACATATGATTGTGGATAACCATACACACCCAATAAATTTGTATTTCAATGCTATTGATATATTGGAATGGAAGTCAGATGTATCTTTGTACTTATAAAATGGTTTTTTTTTACAGATCGCCCATGTTTATTATAATTATAAGACTTGATATAATTTCTATAGTTTTATATTTCTTCTATAAGTAACCTTACATTTAATGTTCTATATTTTTGTTTTATTTAAATTATGTTTTTATTTTCTGATATTTTGATTTCACGTTAAAATAATAATAGCAAGAATAAAAATTCATTTATAATTTAAAAATATTTAATATTTGATGAAGGGATAAAGGGTAGTCAAGCTTAAGACAGAGCCATATGTCTTTCATGAAGAAGAAAGGATGAAGAATGAGGAAGGTTCCGATGATTCATACAGAGATCCAAATTTTATGCCATCGGGTGAATTTCACCTTATCCAGCAAGTTGTCTTTCAGGGTTCTTAATCTTTATCTGAGAAATGAGGTATAGCGTGCTAAAACTTTTTCAGCTGGGATAGATAAGAAAGGACTAATTGAAAAGATAGATATTCTTGAGAGAGAAGATAACCCGAAGATGGACGACGTTTAGTTAAGTGAAGAAGCTTTTTGGAAAATACCAAAATCCACGTACAGTACTTATCAATCACACAAGGACTTATAAAAATTTTTATTTTGCTGGTACACAAATATCAATATAAGTTAGCTATCTTCAACTACCACCAAACGTAATCCATAATGAAGATTTGAAGTTGTTCTTGGATGATGAAGTGTGTGAACTTCTTGTAGAACAAACAAATTTGTTTGCAAGGCAGGTAACAAAAAAGACAGAACGAATTACTCAGATCACAAAGGGTACCTTAGCGCCTTAACTATGTAGACCATAGCATAGCCGCGGATTCAACAGAGAAAAGCAAAAAGATATATGAAAGCCAATATAAACCGAGGAGAGACATCACCAAATATTGGGATAGGGATATAAGTTCAGAGCAGAGCCAAAGAGCAAAAAATCCACGCGATCTATTTTTATGAAATATATAAAATAAGAAAAATTAATTCATACAATATATACTATAAACCTTGTATAAGAATGAGCAGAGAGTATATAAATGATAAATGTATCTAAATAATAACTGAAATAAGCTTTTGACACAAGTAAAAGAATTAAGAACGCTAAAAATCAATAATTTTACTAGTTAAAAATGCTTATGTAGAAGAAATAAGTTACCTATAAATTATCTACCATTTTATAGCAACTTTATTGTGATATCTAAACTATAATAGTGTAGGAGTACGTTAGTTACACTCTATAGTCCATTAATGTATAATCACTTTATATGATTATATTATTATTATCTCATTTTTTAATAAATTATATATAAAATACAATATGTCGATTGACTGATATATTATGGTATTAAATATATATTATCATATACAACCGATGTTCTGAGCATGTTGTTCTTATTTTGTGATACTCATATGCTTGTATAATTTATCGCAACATCTGATTATTATTCATAAAATGGCTTATTTGATTAAGCCGCTATACCGATATATTAGGAGCACAATATTTTTAGTTTACGTCTCGATAAGATATTATAAAAATCTATCAGTTCCAACCGCAAAATGAAAAGTAAATTTCAAATAATTATAATGTGTTTCGTAGTCAAAAATCTGAGAGGTATAAACCGCAGCGAACTTGCAGAATTCCTATATTCTATAAACTTTGTATATATCAAACATTAGAACTAATTTAATAATCAAGAACCTGCGTTGTGCAGTAGAAAACTTATGATAGACTTCAACACATTTGGCAATGGATAAGATTATTAAAAAGGAGAGAACTACACTGATGATGGGTCTTCGACGAAAAGTTTTAGATTTTGAAGAAACAATAAAAAAATAGAGGAGAGATTATTGGACCAATTTATCTTTCCTTTACTGTTTGAGCACGGGAATTGTAAATTTCTCAGTAGTTTGTATATATATATACTTAGGAAGTCAAGGGTAAAAAAAGTCATAGCAACATACGAAAATAATGAATTCAAAATTCTAAAAATTTAATTGTAGAACCTATACTTGAGATATATATATATATATATATATATATATAATAATATATATATATAATATATATTATATATTAATATAATTATATAATATATATATATATATTAGTTATATATATATAATTATATATATATGAACTAACCTTCTAAGGGTAATGCATAGTACTGTGTCGAGTGCCCTTTTTTATTTATATTAATAAAGTAATTCAGCCACTTTAAACTACATCACTACAATCAAAGATTCAACCTTAACCACAGATCTTTTTTCATACATAAAAATTGGCAAGCTGAAAATTATAAGCCATTTATATATTTCAAGGTAAGCATCATTAATAAGTAAGTGTCACAAAATTTAAACCAAATAGCAGGATCTGCATTTTTTTATGAATATTTTAGGTATAATTAAAATTTAGTGATTTCACACAAATTATTTGACAACACATGACAGGGCGTTACATCTTAGAGAGGTCTCATGGGATGGAACATAAAAAATGCAAAATATTTCATATGTCCCACAAAAATAGAAAGTATAAAGGAGAAAAACTTATGCAAGTAATCGCAACTGCTTTCCTAAAGCCAGTACATATATATCACTTTTGTTTAATCAATTTATTCGTAGTGAAAATAGAATTTTTATCAGTAAAAATAGAGGAATAGCAATCTTACAGAATTTGTTCAAAAAATTTTCTATAACTGTATTGGTGTATGAAATATTTCTACAGTTTATTTCTTGAAAATTTGACAAAGACCAGTAACGGAGTTTTTTTGAGAAACTGTACTATTCTTATATATATTTGCGTAATATGAAAATATTGCCAAAAAGGTAGCGAAATCGTGCATTATTAAAATTTATATATATAGGGGCCTACAATATATGTTTCTGTAATAATATAAACATTAAAAATATCTTTATATTTATACATTGGAAATAACAATATTAATAATTAAAAAAAAAAATATCTTACTGAGGAAAAGACACTTATGTTTAAAAATGTTAACTATTAAATATCTACAATTTATTTATTTCATACATAAACTGAAATTAGGAGCGATGTAGTATCACTCACAAATGAGAGTGGCGAGAGAAGGCCGTAAGAGCCTTCAAGAAACGATATGCGCTATACGCGTAATCAACATACAAGGTGAGAGCATTCGGACGAGAATCTCAGAGCCGCAGAAAGGAACTCAAAACACGTGTTACTCCAAATAAGAGGCATGGTTCACCGAGCGTAGTGTATCCCCGTGCTGAATCCCAATAAAGGTCCAGTCCTATGAGGGCTCTATTCCTACTTTGATTAATACTTCAAAAACTCTATGTCCATTTCTTTTTTCAAGCCCAGAATTGGATAAGAGACTTATTGGAGCTTCTCAGTATTCATACGGATGGAAGGCAACTATATGGTTCAAAAATTCATTTTTTATTTAGAGAAACTCCTTTGGCCCGGTTAAGCCATAGAACATCGAAATAGAATATTCAAGATTTTGTGAAATAA
>JABUQX010072550.1:0-10000 GCA_015478945.1 Trachelipus rathkii
ATAATTATACTAGATAGTATAGTCTAGTATACCCTAATTACATATATATATATATATACCACTATCTAACTTTTATAATGTTTAATATTTAGTAATTATTATATATATTATATATATATATATATATATATATACTATATATACTATATATTTATATATAGTTTATATATATATAATATATAGTTATATACTATATATTTATATATATATTATATATATAAATATATATATCATATACTAGTACTAGCTATATATATTATATTACTATATATTATTACTATATATATATATTACTCTATATAAAAATATGTATAATATAAAATATATTATATATACTTAATATAAATATATATATATTATAATACTATATATATATATAGATATATAAATTATAGCTATATATGATATATGATATACTATAAATTAATATATATATCATAAATATAGTATAGAGATAACTTGATATTCATAAATACTAGAGAGAGATGAAATTACCCCTTCGAGCTATTCACCCTGCTAGGCATTGACACCTGGGCCCTAGCAGATGAAAGACGCGCTTTCCACAGATCTTCACCTTCTATAGAAATGGAGGAGACTACACGAACTCTACTGTCTTCATTTAGTTCTTCATAATTAAAACGAAAGTTCCGCGGAAACTTTCGACAAACAAATTCTTCCAACTTTATTTTACTATCTTTTAATTCCTATTTTTTCAACCATCAATACTTCTCAACGTCGTTTTCTTGTAGCGATCATTTTTCGGTAATTTCATATTCTTCTATAGATGACAGAAAACTTGATCCATCTTTGAAGCCAATATTAGTTATATCTAGGTCCTAACCTGGTTCCGAAAATGACATTGCGCAGTGACAAATCTCATGTGGTCGATATTAAAGATGTTTCATAACCGATTCCACAATTGTATACAGTGGACCGTCTCAGATTTCTTTTGCTCCGTCTCCGTGGTATAAACATATGAACCAATTGGATATAATATCCCGAAAAGAATCTGAAAACATTTCATTCACTTTTTCTTCGAGACAAAGTTTGTTACCACCGCCATTCCCACCCAAAAGCTAACTATTTAATCTGGAAAAATAGAGCCAAAAACCTTCTTCCGGAGCCATATCTAAAAATATGGAAGAATAGTCTTAACATTCTTCCGTCACCGTAAAAAATTTTAAACCACATCCACCATAATCATCAATATATTTTTTTTTTTATATTTTTTATAAATGTTTTATTTTAGACTTTTTATTTATTAGGAATGAAATATTTTATAGTATGCAAAAGTATACAAAAGTATAACCATTTTAGATGTTTAAATTTTTTTTTTGCATGTTTTAAAATTCAATAATAATCATATATTCATCAATATATAATCTCATATATTTTTGTATCTTTTTTTTACAGATGAGCCTGTTCTTTATACTACTTTCTCTTTTATTTGTAATGCCCGTGTGGCATGTTTCTAACAAACCTTCTGTTCCCTATAGTAATTCCAGGCCTTATTATGTACTACCCGGGATATAATAGTTGATTACTGGCTATTTGGATCTCAGGTGTTCTTTTGAAATTTATGCCCAACTATACATTTCCTATGCTCAACAATTATTAAGGATTAAACATACTGTTCTACCTTCTCTTATGACTAACATTCAATCTATGGATTATTTCTGATTCTTCTAAAACTCTTCTTCCTTTTGAGTCTTTTATGTCAAACAATCTTCAACTTTCTCTTTATCACTTATAGTGCAAAAACATTCTTCACAGTTATTTTCAATATTAGAAAATCTCCTAAATGATTCTTTGACACACCATCACTCGTGGATTACTTAAGAGTGGAGGGACAATTATTCACTCTTTTTTTTTTATTTGCAATGGATCAAGACGTTCAAAAGTTAAACAAAAAGGTAGAATTGTTATCGGTCATAGCACCAATAGTTTATTCATTAAAATTAAAGATCAGGTAAAGACCAACACCTTTCATCTTCAATCTATATCTCATGCTGTATTTAATCTCCAAAACTTTTCTAACTATTTACAAATTTCATTTTCATTCATAAGTTCTTTTGCTATCATAGGTTCTTACTTCCTATACACAAAACGCTAACAAGAAATTACTTAAAACATGTTGTATTCTTATTCATTTCTACAACCTATTATTCTTGACAGTTTACAAGACACTCATCTTGATACTGTCAATTCCTTTAACTCACGCTACCTTTCACCAGCTTATTTTTTCAACCCATTATTTTTTTGTTTTTAGGGAACAATACGAAACCTACCATCTTATTCCTTTCTCCACTCCTTCTTTAGACTCTAGAATTATTCTTTCATCTTACTAACCCTATTTTCTTTGTAAGAACATAGAGAAATTGAAGCATACTGTAGTTTCATGACACGTATACATTTCTTAAAATTTCTATTCTGCCTTTTACAATCTTTTATTTATTATTATTTTATATAATATATTATATTATATAGTATATTCTTTTTGTGAAAATATATTATGGCTAGTAAATTTTCTGCAGGTACACCTAGTATCCAGCTATATACTATAGCTATATAATATATATATATATATTCTTTTTGTAAATAGAAAGGAAAAACATATTTCATTTCAATATATTTTATATATATATATATATATATATATATATATATATATAGTATATATATATATATATATTATTTATTATTATTATTTTTATTATTTATTATTATTTCTAAAAGTACTCTACACTGTAATCAGATTCCTTTTCTTTCAATGAATCTTCATTCTACTTTAGTGAAATCTCATATCTTTATCTTCCTTTCTTCAAAATCAGATGCTAGAAAACACTGTAGCAATCCTCCTTCTAGCAATGATCTTTCCGCTAAGAAAATCTGTTTTAGAACCCACTTGTTCTCTAACCACTTTCCAAGTATCTTTCGTAAATCCTTTTATCGTGTTTCTAATTATGTATCTTAATTATATCATACTATTCATAAAATACCAGTCTTATTTTCATTTTCAAATCATTCTCTTTCTATTTCAATTAACTTTAAACCCTTGTTTAAAGTATCTTGGGACAAGTTGGACTCGCTTAACGATTCCTTATTTCATCATTTATTCTATGTTACCTATTTATTTTTTTTCTTCCTATATAAGTAGTGCCATAATCATAATCGCTTTAATCATTGTCTTAGTCATATGTGTTAAGAGTTATTGCATGAAACGCTCCTCTAATAATCATACTCTTAAGTAGTCATAATCATAATGGCTTTAATCATTGTCAGTAGTCATAAGCATAATCATTTTAATCAATGTCTTAGTCATGTGTTAAGAGTTATTACATGAAACACTCCTCTACTAACCAACTGTTGTTTCTTCTCCAATACTTGTTCCTACTTCTTCAGTTAACTTACCTTGGCGCCTCCCTTTACGTCCTATAAGTAGTGCTGTTAGAGCTGCAACAAATACTCAAACTCTTTCTCATCCGGTCAATTCTTCTTCTTCTAGAACTAATAACTCTCGTAAAGGTAGATCTTTTAGATCTAGACAGCCTCAGCGCACTTCTTCTCATTCTACTTATCACGAAATTTCCATTACTTCAGATATATACGGTGTTTCAATTAATTGTAGAGCTAATCGCCAGTCTTCTATTATAAAAATTAATCTGCTTTAAGAATAAACAATTGACTAATAAATTTATATATTTATTTATTTATTTTTTACAAATTTTTAAATTAAAGAAATCTCTATCGTCTTACAAGATCGATGAATAATGCTGGATGTTGTGGTAACTCTGCTTCAAAACTTGCTTTAAAATCTTTCAACAGATCCTGAGAATTTGTTGTTTTATTTTTCATTTATTCATATAATTTAAGATTTTGTGGGAAATTATTATACACTTATGATGTATGCTTAACCTAAATAATTATTATTTCATTTGCGAATTACGTTCCACTTAATATTTGATACCTTCTAGCCTCACTAGAAAGGGAGAGGCCGGTATGCTGCAGAAGAACGAAAAGCCTTGTACGAGAAAGATGTTTCAGAAAATTTAAGGAAAAATAATTATTCAAACATTTATTAAACTTATTTTTAAATCATTATTTCTATAAGGAATAAATTGATGTAATATTCATTTCTTGTTGTAAATATTTAATATTTTACTTTCTTATTATTATATATATATATATATATATATAATATATATAGTAAATTATATATATATATATATATATATATTATATACTATATATATATATATATACTTATACTATATATATATATGCATATATATATATATGAAATACTATATATATATAACATATAATACATATATACTAATCATTATAAAAATCTCATTATGCTCATATCTATAACTAATATCATATATACTTAACTGTAATTAATTATATTATCATATATATATATTATATATAGTATATATTTATTATTCATACAGTATTATATATATATAATATATATAGCATATATATACCTATATAGTATATTATAATATAGTATATATAGGTATAATAATATAGACGTATATCCACCTTCAGTCTAGTAGGCTCATACTTATTTAAAGATTCTTATATACACTTATATATATAGATATATATATATATATATATATATATATATATATATACTATATTCATATATATATATACCATAAAATATATAGTATATAATATAGAAATTATACATATATCTAATGTATATATGTTATATATATTATATTATAAGATATTATATTATATACTATTATTATTATATTAATAGTTATTATATATAAACTTTATAACTATATCTATAACTTTATATATCCTATACACCTTACTATATAATATATATATAATAACTTAATATATATACATATTATCGACTGATTATATATACTATATATAAAGGATACCTATTTATAAAGTCATAATGAAGTGTTATATTTTGAATTTCTTATATCAGTCTCATGTTATATGCTTTTCCAATTCTTTTTGGATGAAACTAGGAAGCGAAAAAACCATATTTCATTTCAATAATTATATATATATATTATATAATATATTCTAATATATATATATATATATATATATGATATATAGTATATATATATATATATATATATATATATATTATTAAATATAGTATATATATATATACTATTATATATATATATATATGTACCTAGTATAATATATAATATATATGATATATATATATATATAATATATATATATATAATATATTATATTTATAGTATATATATATATATACTATATATATATATATATATTATATATATATAATAATTATTTATTTTTCATGTCTGTTTATAAAAATGCACATGATCATGTGAACGCATTCGTATTTTCTGATTCAAAATTCTATAGCATACAATTTCTTAACCATTGAGAAAGGACACGAAGGTAGAGATGGGCAGAGGTCATTAAGCTTTATATAGTTACCCTAAGCTCTAAAGAAAAAGCTTTGGCTTACCACTTCACCAAAAAATCTTTGCCACCACACATTTCCCATTTTCACTTTCGTAATCCATCATCTGAGTCTCTACACCTATTACCCAATTTTTAAATGTTTAGGGTATTGCCGATAAACATTAGCCCGCTGCTTCTATAATGAGATCCACAAAGCACATCAATACGTACATCGCCAACAGTCAGATTGTTTTCCTAACCAGCAAAATCCTGTGGACCACTCGAACGATGTCCTTCTAAACCATCCAAGGCTTCATAAAACAAACTTCAATTTTCTCTGGATCAGGTTTTGGGGCATCACCAAATTACTACAGGATACTGAAATATTACAGTATAATCATATACTATAGAATAAAATTTTGACATATACACTTATATGGAATATTTTACAATATTAAATAATATACGTCATACTGAAATAAAATTTTGCAATACACTTATTCAAGTATTTTACCATATTAAATAATGTATTTAATACCTATAATATATATACTATATATATATATATATAGAGAGAGAGAGAGAGAGAGAGAGAGAGAGAGAGAATTTTTTCAGTTTGCATCATCGGTCTGCAAAATTTTAGAGGTTTATCAACGGTTATGATTTTTTTTTTGCATCCAAAATTTAAACATGTACCTCATGTTCCTCAATCAGGTCAAGTTTTTGTGCTTTATTAGACAATTTTTATGAGAAATAACTATGGAATGTCTTATAAGAGAATTGACGAAAAGAACGTCTTTTGTTACAAAAAGCAACTTCGCGAAATGTAACAAAGAGATTTAATAAAAATGTGAAATTATAGAATTTAATGAATAAAGAATAAGAAGGCAAAGGGGAACAGTTATTGCAGAATAAATGGCTTTCGCAAGGATTTTCATGTATGTCTTGCTTGTGGAATGTCTCTCTTGAGGCACCAGCAGTAGTCCGCAAGCATGCTGACATCCCATCTGCCTTGGTACCTCTCTTCCATTACACGAATATCCTGATGGAACCGTTCTCAGTGTTCCTTGCTAAAGTCACACAGTTTCCTTGAGAGTACTGTAAGTGAGAGTGGAGAAAAGGCAACTTTATGGACATGCGTGCACCAAGAGCCTGGAAGCTTTGCAAGAGCTCTTTCACAATATGTTCATACTCTGGACTTCGGTGATTGCTCAGAAAGTTGTTCACAATTGATGTTAATGAGAGCCAGGTGGCTCTCTCATTTTCTTCCATACTTTCGAAGAATGTCGGATCTTTCATAAGTTCCCTGATATGAGGCCCATCAAAAACACTTGCTTTCAGTTTTGCCTCCCTCACGCCAGGAATTTTTTTCTTCAGGAAAGCGAAAGCTATATCCTTTACACTCAGTGCTTGATAAAGTTTTTCATAATTCCAAGCTTGATATGCAGCGGTGGAAATAGATCCTTCCGCCTATCCACTAGAGCGTGGGACACAACGTTGTGGGAACCAGGTTCCATATATGACCTTACTGGCCAGTTTCGTCGTACATAGTGCTGCTTGTCTGCTCGGCTATCCCACATACATTGGAAGCAATGATATTTGGTGTAGCCACCTTGAAAACCCAGCTCCATAGACACAACCTATAAATAGTTGTTAATAAAAAAGAAAACATGTATTAGCTTGAAAACAGTATTAAAAGGTTAAAAATATTTTTCTAGACATCAATATACCTTTAGACCTCCACAAATCAGCCAATTATGTTCTTTATATTTCAAAGTAGATAACATTCTCCATGTTACTGAAGTTCTCAGTCATTTGTGCCGAGTAATCCACTGGAATTGATGCCACGTTGTTACCATTTAGTACAGCTTTCAAGCATCTACTTGGGCTATCAATAAACAGTCTGTTGGGTCATACACGAAACCCATAGCTTCAATGAGGCCGATGATGTTCTTACAGTAAACCAGAGAAACCTCCTTGTCTGAACTGAAATATTGTCGCATTTCTTCGTCACGTCTATGGTAGGTACCATGAAGGAGCTAATAATTTTTTTCACGAAGTCGTGATCCAAGCAACTGCGATGATTCTTTGGACAAACACAAATCTCGTGTCAAATCTTTTAATTCCGCTTGGCTTAAGGGTTTAGGTTGATTTGTCACACCCGTAGGTTAATATGTATCGATGCTATCCACAGGTTGATCTTCCATGTGTTCATCAGCATCAGACGATGAGTCTGTTCCCAAATTTTGAGGCAGAGATGGAATCAGTCGCAAGTTGTCAGACACGACAATTTATGTATGAATGCAAGTGTGTGTCGCATTCCTGGAAGGTAAGACAGCTATTGAATGTGAAATATTCGGATTTATAAATAAAATGCTGTTTTATTAATGATTCCTAAAAGCTTAAATATCTCAAAAACTATACCTGATTAACGAGAATGGGATTCATTTCTAAATTCAGCATGCTAAAAACATATCAGAAACATTGAGAAACCTTAAATGTCCTAAAAAAAATTTTCAAATGCAAACAAGTGAAATTTAGCAAATACTAAAACAATTTCTCAAATCAGACAGATGTATCATATAAGGGTAATATATAACATATAATAACATAAAATATATAACAAGTTTCATACTGCATACACAAAAAAGGGGTAAAAAAATAAAATGAACCCAAGAAATTTGCAATGTGCATAAATAAATTCAGGGCGTAAAAATTTTTTAAGTGTACAATTACTGCAAAATAATATTAAAAGTGTGCTCAATATCCTGAAGTCCCTTTAAGGATAAAGACACTATCAAAGGAGTCTGACTCATAGTGTAAATATCTCATTCCTGTGCTTGTATAGCATAATCATATTGAATCAACTGGTAATGATGATTAAACTTTTCCCAAAAAAATTTATATATATATATATATATATATATATATATATATATATATATATATATATATATATATATATATATATATATATATATATATATATATAACATAAATAT
This sequence comes from Trachelipus rathkii, assembly GCA_015478945.1. Lineage (NCBI taxonomy): Eukaryota > Metazoa > Arthropoda > Malacostraca > Isopoda > Trachelipodidae > Trachelipus > Trachelipus rathkii. The sequence goes on from JABUQX010072550.1 coordinate 8,433, forward strand.
ATATATTTATTTATATATAAAAATATATCTATATATATATATATATATATATATATATATATATATATATATATATAAGAGAATAATCTACAGACGTAGTTTGAAGAAAACAGCTGTGAAGCTGTCGGAAAAACAAATATAATATAAAATGAATTTATTTATTTAAACGCAATTAATTTTTGTTTTTTGTTTTCCATGAGTTAATGGTATGAAATGCAGTAGTCTTTCGCTTTATTTACGAAGCCTCTTCAGCTGCTTAAATGTTTCAAATACCTACTCAGGAAAACGACTGCTTGAGAATATTTCGAAGAATTTAGTATTGAATTTCTATATTTCATGGATAGTGACAAGGGCAGTTTTGAAAAAAGATTCGTCTGTTGGATTTTTGGTTTTGGATGCTCGAAAAAATTTGAAAATATATTGAAAGAATCTATGCTAACTTGATGCAAACGAAAAAGCAGATACAAAAAAATATGATTAAGGGGGTTGCAATTTGAGGATGTTTTCATAATATAATTGTTCAATCTTTTTGATAGTTGGAGAATTAAATTTTAAAAGTGTATTGTTGTGAATAGGCAATTTTATGTTCTCCTTGCATATTGTTAATTGTTGAAATTATGTATACAATAGGTTTCAATTAATTTTCTTTTTGGATGGTTTGAGATGTTAATTAAATTTTGCATGGAATTGCTGTTAATAAGGTGGTTGAATTGGGACCTGGAGTGTGGTTAGTGATAATTTTGATTATCTTTTGTAGATCTTCTGAGTGTTGGCTTTTTCCTCTGGTAAAGCTATTTGTTTCGCCAATGTATTTTTTTGGGCAATGGTTTCAGGGTATGGTGTATATACATTGTAGGGGTTCAGGGGGTGGTTTGGTGGATGAAAAAGTTTTTAAAGGAAGGAGGCATTGGTGGAAGTAAGCGTGATGTTTTGGAGTATATATTTTTAAGATATTGTGTGTTTTTATGGGGATGGGGAGGTGGGGTATATTTTGGGGATTGTGTGTGGAGGGGGGAATGGGTATTATTGTTATAGTATTTTGAAGTCTTGCCTTTCTGTAAGCTTTGTTAATGATGTATGTAGGATATTGTAGTTTTTTAAACGTATTACGGATAAGATTATTTTCTTTGTTAAGATTGATTGGAGAGCAGATTCTGAGTGCTCTAATGTATAGAGCTGTGAGGGTGGCTATTTTTATGGAGGTGGAATGTGATGAGTACCAGTGAATATAAGAGGGATTGGAGAAAGGTTTGCGATATACAGAAAAACTGAGGTGGAAAGAGTTGTGCCAAGAGATTAGTGTGTCTAAGAAAGGGAGTGTGGAGTTTTGAGGATATTCTAGTGTATATTGTATGGAAGGATGTATGTTATTAATGTGTTGCAATATGTTGGTAGGGTCAGTGTTGTGAGGTAGGGATACGAAGATGTCATCAACATAGAGGTACCAGTTTGAATTTTGGAGTTCAGGGAAAGGAAGGATGTGGTAAAGTTCTGTGAGTTCCATATATATATTGCTAAGAGTAGGTGTCAAAGGGGATCTCATGCTAAGTCCGTTTTTTTGTAGGAAG
>JABUQX010072550.1:12500-47340 GCA_015478945.1 Trachelipus rathkii
TTACCCAAATGACGTCACTCCTTTAATTGACAACTTTTGAAACGTCATTTCCTATTAATATTGTCAATTACAACCATTACTCTGCAAAATTTCACCTTCCCATCTCATCAATACAGAAGATTTCATACAACGTTTTCATACACTTAATCCTTCCACACACCAATTTCTTAGCTTTGACGTCACCTCCCTTTTCACTTCCGTACCTGTCCCATTTACTCTAAACTTACTAGAAAACTAAAATCAAGAACATAACCACTTTAAATTATCCTTTCTCCCCTTCTTAAGCAACTTATTTCTCTCACACTTGATCACAGTTTCTTTACTTCTAACAATTCTTTTTACAAACACAAACTTATAGCCTCTCAATGGGTTTTCCCTTATCTGCCACTTTAAGCAATATTTTATGGACTCTTTGAACACCACGGTTATCATTATTTCATCACACCTTGATTTGTTGCTCAAATGACATTTCATACGTAAATCATTAAGATAAATATCATTGCTTTCCAAATGACATCCCATATGTAAATGACTTAACTTACAAATGAAGTCATTTATGCTAATAACACCTTTCCCTCTAATACCTTCAAATAATGAATTACCTATTAACTCTTCTCTACCTTTCCTTGATACTTTAATTTCATGGAAAAACTCTCCCCATCTATCCTTTTCTGTCTCCAGAAAACCCACTTCTTCCTCCCTTATATACAATTGGTTTTCGACTCATATATATAACACAAAATTAGCTATACTAACTGCCCTCTATCTTAGAGCCCTTCGAGTTTGCCTCTCCTCCTAATCTCTCAAGAGACACATCAAGAATGTCTTTTCTTACAATTCCTAAAACTAAAATAACCTCCTTATGTCATTAATTCAGCATTTCGCAAAACCAAACAAAAAATTCTATAATAGTAACCCTCCCCATTCCTCACACCACTTTCTTATCTCCCATTCCTTATAATTTAATCATCAATTAAAAGAACATCTTGCAAAAAATATTTTTTCGCTTTATAAAAAGTAATACAATTCCTTGAAAAAAGTTTTTAACCCCCTAAAATTAATACTTAATCAAACGCAATGCCTTTATAAAATTCCCTGCTATGACTGCCCATCTGTTTACATCGGCGAGACTAATGATCTCCCCAGACGAGTTAAACAACATAAAACATGATCTTATTAAAGAGACTCTTCTAATTCAGCTTTAACAGTCCATCGAACCCACTGCACGACCATAAAAATCAATATAAATTCCGTTTCTCCATTGAAAAACATCAATCAGTTATGAAGAGGAAAATAATTGATTCGTCATATAAAATATACAATACTGATAATTTTATTAAAATACCGGGCGAAGTGAGGTTATTCAAAATTATTCAAAATTCTAATACTGTGTTTCCTTCTTGAAAAGGATGTGAAAGAGGAGGGGACGGCCAACTAAAATTAACAATAATTTTTCATTTAACTTTTTTTTTAATTTTTGTTATATTCTTGTGATTTTCGTGTGAGCAGAGGCCTTTGATTGTCTTAGGCGAAAGCTAATGGTTACTTTGTTTTGTTTTAATATTTCATAATTTTTTTTCTATGGAGTTTATTAAAGTATTATTTACGTTCCTAGAAAGACTATTTTATATATATATATATATATAATTATATATATATATATATATATATATATATATATATATTATTATATATTATTATATATTAATATATAATATAATTTATAATATATATATATATATTATATATATATATATAATATATATATATATATATAATAGTATATATATATATATATATATATATATATATAATATATATATATATATATATATATTTATATATATATATATACATAGATATATATATTTATAAATATATATATATATATATATATATATATATTATATATATATATATATAATATATATATATATATATATATATATATATATATATATATATAATATATATATATATATATATATAATATATATATATTATATATATATAACTATATATATATATATATATATATATATATATAATATATATATATATATTATATATATTATATAATATTATTATATAATTATTCAATTAAATAATAATTTTGAAAAGAGATTTCGGGAAAAATGTTTGATTTTTCTTGAAGATATTTACTTTAAATAAATAAAACATTAATATTTTAACAATTATATTTATTTCCTTTTCGTTTGATATATCAAATTTCAAATATTTTCATGTTAAAAACTCGGAAAAATTATAATTTGGCCTCGATTTTAATTTGAAATCACAAGTAAAATAAACCAAAAAAAATTGTTATATTTAGGTATGTTTATATATTTTGCATCAAAGTTTATAACAAAAGAGTAATGGAATTAAATATATTTTTTTATTTGGTTTGATTTAACCCTCTAAATTATTTATTTGTAATTTACAGTTAACCAGCCCGGTAGAAAAACCCTCTCCCCAACCAGAGATGAGATTTATCCACCTGTAGCTCCCCCCTACAACGAAAAGAAGTATGGTCCTTTTTTAACCCACGGGTGAAGAGGAGAACCGCGTATGGAGAAGGGAGAGGAGTGCGGAAACAATCCATCACAAGAATGGGCTTCTCTCCAGAGGGAGGCAGGTCGATATAGTGTTCAACACGCGGCGCGTGTCTGCTAACATTTTCTGGGGAGGAGAGGAGGTCTGCGAGGCTGCCTGCAAAAGGAGAGACTACCCTTGTCTCAATGTATATGCTTAACATGGTGAGCGCAGGAGAAAGATTAGAAATAGGCTGGATTAAGTCAGAAAAATCAGAATGCAACAGATTCGTCAGAAAGAACAAGAGGAGGAAATCGGAGATTGATACCATAATAGAAGAATCACAAGGAAGCAGCAATTACACAGAAAGAGAGTCGTCCGGGTCCGGTCATCAAGTAGATTCCGCACTATTGAGAGTCGGGCACATAGACTCACTAAGGAATTAGGTCTTTCGGGAAAATGAACTTAAAAAAAATCAGCACCAATGATGTTTTTGCTGTCAAACATACGCGGCCGGCACAAAACGGATGAAATAAAGGTCAGCACCTTTGTAAGAGAGCAGAAGGCAGTTATGTATCACAGGATTAAGGATAAAGTAATGAGCGGAAGCGTTGTTCACTACGGGAACCATTAGTTATTCAACGCAATGCTAGACCATTGGAGCACCGGACACATGAGAAACAACAGCGCCGAAGAGAAGAACTCAAGAGGAACCATTGAACATAGGAAAGCTTTTCACAAGAAATTCAGAGTAGTAAACTACGTGGATCCCAGGTGAATTGATCAATAAGGAAAAAAACCGTTTTTTCAGAATCAATCACATCAAATAATATGTAAAAAAGTCGAACTTCTGGATAGGTTAAGCATAATAACATTTCAGAGTAATAATGAAACAGAAGAATAAAGTCTTAAACAAGAAATAGGTTTAACACCAGAAGGAGAAGGATTTGATAGTAGCAAGAACCGAAGATGAATAAGAAACAGTAGGACACGTAATTTTGAGAGTTGAATCTAGAAATTGTGCATTTGAGTAAAGAAAATGACCAAAGTGGAAGGAGCAGACATAATCCGAGACTATCAGGCATCCCACCAACCTTCCGAGGCGGAGTTTCATTCGCGAGAGAATTAAATGTATTAGTTATTTAATATATTATATGGAGCAGGAGGAATGTCAGCTCTTATCGATGCTCTCATAACACCAAATATACTGATATATGATAGTGCAATAAAGGTAATCGATACCTCTTGCAGGACGGCTATGCTGACAAAAGAAGAACGGGAAGGTGAAGGAGAACGAGATCTAGTGCGAGAAGATGCAGACTTGCTGGACACTGACACGAGAGATAGAAGACATTTTGTTGGTTGCAGAAATAATTTGACAACATTCATATTGTTTTCAACAAGGGTAAGAATATTAGTAAGAGGTCTAAAGAATGAATTCTGGAACACGAGCGAGGTATTTGTAGAATCAAGAGCCGGAACAGTTAAAAGTAAAAGTATAGTTAGTTAAAAGAGGAAGAAATCAGAGTTACTATGAACCTCCACGGGGAAGACGAAGATATACGAAGGAAGAGAAGAAGAGTAGTAGGGAGGATACAGAGAAGGAAAAAGTAATAGAAGAGAAGGCATAATCGCGGAGTAGAACACCATAGGAGTAAAAGATGGGATAAGTTATAGGAGAAGAAAAAGATTGATTGGCACGAATAATAATATCCGCGGTTCGGCTAATCTCTTGAAGAAGACAAGGCCGTCACCATGAGAAGAGCAAGAAGTACTACAAAAGCAGGAGACCGTCCAGGAAAAAGAGTGCGCAGAAGAAGATTGGGTTTACTATCAGCAAGGGGACCAGAAATAGAGAGCATACGGGTAAGAAGCTGTGAAGGAAGACGATCACCCAACACTTCATGTTTTAACAATTCATGAAAACGGGTAGCATCAGAAGGAGAAAGATGGCGACGCAATAATTCACAAAGAGTAGAATAAGGAGAGAGAGAGGAGCTGATTGAAGGTAAAAGATTAGGGATTGATTTCTGAACTTCATAGGGAATGGAGAGCAGAAAAGCATTAGCCTTGTCAAATTCTGTAGGAAGAGAAGCAAGGAAAATGTCAAATTGCTGAATTGTAAAATCAACATCATCTCTCCGAAATTGAGGTGGGGTCTCTCCGAAATTGAGGTGGGGTCAGACGAGGAACACGCGACATAGGCCAGGTAGTTGCCGGCATAGTTGCAGAAAGAGGAGGAGGAGGCGGTGGAGTACTCTGCTGATGTAGGTTTTGTTGATGTTGAGACATCAATAATTGTTGATTCAGCGATTGTTGTAACAAATATTGTTGTTGTGGATCATACAAAGGCGAAGGATAAGATAAATTTGGAGATGAAGAGAGGAGAGAGAATATATTCGAAGAAGTAGGAACAGAATCAGATAATATATTAGAGGTATTTAAAGAGGTAAGAGTAGTAAATAGTAGTAGAAGCAGTAACAATAGTAGTAGTAGAAGTAGTAGTAGTAGTGGTAGTAGGAGTAGTAACAGTAATAGCAGACATATTAAAAAATTAATACAATTAAATTCATTATACACATATATATTAAAGATGCAGCAAGGAATCATGGGTTTCTATTAACCATAAAATACACATACGGTTTATTATAAAGAATAGAAGAATCATGTTCTGAGAAAAAGAGGATAAATTCGTATCATTATATTATAATCATACATATTGAGAATAATTAATAGATTTATCAGTTTAGACAAAATATTAAAGGCTCAAGGTGAATCACACAATAAGGAGAGATAAGAGATGTCGACAAGGAGTCACTTCTCTCACATAGTGAAACACCGATTATTATATTATAAGTATGGCTTAGCTTTGTTTACTTTCCAAAATATTACTTAATTCATGTTTGGTTAATTGTAATATAACAATAAAGAATAAATTTGAGCTGACTGTTCATAACTAATATTGAAACAGTAATTTTATTACAATTAAATATAAAATTTGGTTAGTTGTATGAATATCTTTCAAAGGGCTTGATGATAAGTTCGAGGTTGATGATTCCGGTTGATAATTTCTAATAGGTTAAAATTTTATAAATATGACAACGAAGATACATTCAAAATAACTTGTTTAAATTTTATTATTATATATTATTATATTACTATATGAATATCATTATAAAAAATAGATTATTAGGAACGCAATAATGCCAGCTACAACAAAAATGAAACTCAATGAGGTTTCGATTATATATAATAAATTTATATTTATTTTATTATAGAATTAGAATATAACAATAATTCATTCTGATGAGATATTATAATTAAGAATAATAACGATTATTTATCTTAAAAATGCTGAACTGTATTAACTGAATTGAATACTATTGTAATTATTTAATAAAGTAAAAATTTTCTTATGATAATTGTTTACTAAGCTTAATGTTATTTGTAGTAAATTAATCTGTTTATTCAAAATACAAAAGAAAATTTAGACACTATATATTAAATAATTAATTTTAGTAATTAACATTATATAAAATATTAAAATATAATAATATATAAAATATAAGGTAATCACTGATATAGATTAATAGATGGAATTAAACCAGTGAAATGGTCATGAATGGATGCTTGAGATGGTAATTTTTTAGACTGGATACGGTTAATTAGTTGTTATAATTATACTTAAATAGTTGGTATATATTGAGAGAGTGTTATTAGGTCCGAGGATTGGATGAGAGTATAAAAGCAGTAATAGTTAATACCTACTACTTATTTTAGGCAAATTGGGAACACAATTTTAAAATGATGAAAATTAGAAGTATAATTATATTGAAATAAATGACTTATAATCATTATTTGTTGAAAATATAAGTAGCGTCGAGTGACTGTAATTGTTGAACTATTGACTGGCGAAGAACACAAGAGATGTACTATTTATTGAAGTGGTTGATGGTATTATTATTATAGCTGATTAAGAGAACGCTTGGGATATATTTTTATAACATTAACAAAGGGCAAAGCTTCTTTTGTTGCTGAACATAATTATAAATATATATATTATATGTAGTAACAGTGGTTGACGCGCATGTATATATCGATTTAATGTAAATATATAGGTTAATATATACAAAACGGCAAAGCTTCATGTGGCATATATATGTTAGTTAGATATATGAGTCGTTTAAGTGAAAAGGTTTTAGAATGGGATCATTAAGAAGTATGTATTATGTTATTAGACGTAGTGAGAACTGTGTTATAGTGTTATAGAATTTAAATGGAGATGGTATGAAATCGCTTATAGTTATTAATTAATTTAATTATAATTAGGGATAAATGAGGCAGGGATGTATGTTATGGATTGTAGGTTAGTGTGCAAGGTGTTATGATCACTGTATAGAGAATGTAAAGAGGAGATGGGGGTGCCCTGTCTTATATTAGTACGGGAATTAGGATTTGGTTTTGTGAGGTGTTATATCATGGAAGTAAGAGTTTTGAGTGAGAAAGGACTGAGAGAGTTTAGTCTCTAGGCTAAGATGGTTGTAAATAAGAGGGGTTTGAAAGTTAATAATGAAGATTTAGATACGTTAAGGTTGATGGTATTAGATGATGAGGAGAGTCTGTCATGTGTGTTTAAAGTACATATGTTATGAATTGGTGATGACAATTGGGACAAAGTGAGAGTAACTAAAATAAAAAATGAAACATAAAATAAAAGTTTATATAAAAAAAAAAAAGGATGAATTTCTATTTGGAAGATAATAAAGCGCTACTGAATTTGAGAGAAGGCGAGATAATAAAAAGAGATTTCTCTTCGTATTCATTCTCAAGACTATGGGTAGAGAGGATTCACAAGGGTCCAAGATTATGGGTAAAGGATTCAATGGTTCAAGATTATGAGGAGAGGATTTCAGGGTCCAAGATTATGGGGAAAGGATTCAATGGTTCAAGATTATGAGGAGAGGATTTCAGGGTCCAAGATTATGGGGAAAGAATCTTTTAATATACAGATTTATTTTTATTATTTTATATATTTTATTTTGATTATCTATTTTTTGAAACATTATTTTTTTAATTAGAAGTTGAAAATTAATTTTAATGTAATAGGTCAGGCGTCAGTCTGGATAAATGGTCCTTCTTCGGAAATAATTACGCGAAATCTGTAAATGATATTAATCGATTTATTTTTCTTCCGTTATGAACATAATGTGGTTTCTACTACGAATGTAGCTTGGAAACATAAGACCATTAGCTGTGATAACCAAAGAATAAAGTGGATTAAGTCCATATAAGGAATGTCTGATATGAATTATAGGGAATGGTGAGTGATGATCAGAGGTGAAGAAGAAAGTAAAGCATATAAGAGGATAGTATGGCGAGGGTTTATTAGTTGATGAGTTAGATATGGGTATGAATATGAGGGCCGTCTGGTTCAATAGGATGAAGCCCCTACATATTAGATGATGTAATCTAATATAGAAGAGTCCATCGTAGTCTCTTATGTATTAATTAGCTTTGTCTTGATTTTTTTTGAGTATTTTAGTTTGTACTTTTGCTTTTATACACTGAGAGCTTGGATCCTGACAATTCTACTTTTTTTTACTTCGCCTATTAAGTATATGTGTTTTATGAGCACGAGGCTTGTAGGGGGATATATATCTTTCTTTATTCGAAACTTATTATATTTCATTTGTTAGTTGTCCACATACTACTTTGGAATTGATCTCGTCCCGAGTATTACGGAACATTGTTTTGCGTCTCTCACGCTGCACGAACTTCCGCCTCCTGTACACCTCGAATCTCTGCGAGGAAAACTAAGTAGAAATATGATGACAAATATTTAATTTTATGCACATTTATTGTTTGTGGAAGGGTGCTTGGAGAGAGAAAACCTTAGACAAGATTGTTAATAATTATCCTTAGCCTTTTCATAGAGTCATTACAAACAGAGCAAACAATAAATTCAGAAAAAGGAATAAGAAAACGAAATAAGTATATATAAGTCACACTATTAAATTAAATTGTAAAACGCATAGAGGAATACATGGAGAGGAAGAATCAAATTAGTTAGTGAAGTATTAGTTAATAAAGACAACATTTTAAGGGAGTTTGGTAGCTACTGTTCATTTACGATAGTTGAAAGAACTTGTAACTCCATGCCTTTGAGCTATAGGCTTCTTACTCCTATACACGGTCAAGATTATCTCTTCTCCCTGAAGCTAATAAGAAGGTTCCTTTAATTGAGGGTTCAACCTATAGTAAACAATTTAACGATGAGAAAGCAAATAAACTTTTCCTCTCTCTATACAAATCCGCGTTCTGTAAAGATTCCATCAAAATCTATTCAAATTCTTCTCTCTCTCATCTTTGCCTTCTCGATTATCAAAAGGGTCTTATCTCTCTAAACAGAAGGAAGTTCAATAGGATTTCTAAAGAGACGGTTGAGTATACTTCCAAAAATTAAGAACCCTTGTAAACTTGAAACAAAATCACAAAATTTTTTATTCCATTACACTTCAGTTCGATCAATACTTAAATAATTTTTTGGAGAACACTAAATTATTTTTCATATAACAGAAAAAGGTATTGTTTCATCCTATATTTTTTCAATATTAGCAGAACACACCAAATAAACCCGGTCCACGGGTGGGGCTAGCAATTTCCTAAAATATCACCGTGCTCACGTTATGAGTCACCGGAGAAACTTATCTTTCTACAATAGCTTTCTGCAGAAATTTGTTATCAATATATATTTGAGTAGTACCTCCTAGAAGTCGACTATCTCCTCAAAAATCAATGCTCATCTTTATTTCAATTTCGTCTAACTTATTGTATCCAGATGAGAAAATTATTTCTTTTCCTATCATAAGTTGAAGATAATATTGAATAATTTTTTAGTTAATATAATAATAATAATATATTAATATACAAAAGTTTTCTATAATATAAAAAAACTATTATTTTATTATAAATCTTGAAAATAATAATTATTATTGAGATGGAATATATAATAATTAATGAATAATAATAATTAAAATAATAAAATAATAATAATTTTTATAATAATAATAAATTTTATATATAATAATATAAAAAATTAAAATAATAATAATTAATAATATAATATAATAATATATAAAATTAAATATAATATTATAATATAAATAATAATCTTCTTCATTACATATAATTATTTACATAGACCTTATCACATAATAATTACCCATAAGATTAATGAGGGACATGTAAGGTGAGCGTTAAAATCGAGACTTAATTCGGAATAAGAAAAGCTCAAGTTAGAGATACATGACACAAGTGCGAAAGTAAAGAATATAATAATCCAAGTCTTTATTTAAACCAGCTCCTTATCATTTACTCCTCAAGTACCAAAATATCAATTTAAATTTAGCCACATACATCACAATACGCATAAGAGTAAAATAAATCTCCACTACACCTAATAAAGCTCTTCATGAGAAGCGACAATCGCGATGGAATCCCATCCTATAATGGAGAGTAGAATCGTAATAATAAATAGAGAGTTAAATGAATGAGGTTCATTCCCTTAGAAGTCACCAAGGATTAGAGGTAACTCACACCTAAATAAATCCAACTCCATATATACAAATCCCAATAATAATCACCACTGCATTAATTCTCAATCACACTGTAAATATAATAATAATCACAGACCTTATGTTCTTCACAGAGAGACACTACTTTACACATAAAACTAATCACAGAATATAATTACTTCATCTCTTACACAAATAATCACATTTTACGTTTATAACTGGAAATATTACAGTACTCGAACTTTATTATCATATTATACAGTATCTACATAATAATACACACAGCCGAGAATAATTCGGGAAAATAATTCACACAACACACACACTTACTCATTATTATTATTATATCATATAATCATCTAATTCCCAAGTCATTAACACGAAAATACTCATATATCATATTAACACTTTAATAATTATCCAAAATTGAACTCAAAAACAATATACATATCAACACATTAACTATATCCATAATTATTAATTTATACTCTATCAATTTATCCCTTTCTTACAACACTTAGACAATTAAAATACAATAATAACTCTCTCCATATATATCAAAGTTATATATCACATATATTTACACACTCAATTTTATCACTATATTACATATATAACTCAACACACCATTCTTTTCACGCCAACAGGTTTAAATTCTCACCTTCAAATGAAGTTTGTGCTAGGTAACTGAACACGACTAATGATGCTTTAAGATCTGATACGTCATTGGAGGTACAACATTCGCAGAACCATTATCTATGGTATTTTCATTTCTTGGTAAGGGTTCAAAATCTTTTTGTTAAGGCAATTTAACTACAGCGTACACTAGACCAATATTGCCAACCAATTGTAAGCCCATGATGACACATCTCGCCAATCGCTAGCTCTCAATTCGCCCTCTGTGAGCAAAGATTATTAGCAGCTTCCACAATGCTCACGAATATTAATGAGCACACCAGGTGCCCTGACTACTCTTAACCTCCTGATATGACATTTATATCCACAATTTTTCTAACTACATATACGTCTGGCATTCGATCTCCGTATCCCTATCTCATCTACTAAAATTAATAATACCTATTTATCTAAAGTATTTAACCAGACCCACTTGTTATCCAAGCTGCTATCACTATACATATCTAAGCATAATATTCACACTGAGTTAGACTGTCTTCACTTACACACAACTCATTAAATCATTACTCTTCTCCACATTTTAATTCTACTTTATTCAGAGCCCTACTTCCTTTTAACACACTCACTGTACAATCCTCTCTATACTCAAATTACCTTACTCTAAAACATATTCTCATTCAAGATTTCAGCCATCACTCAGAATCAAATCATCCTGCTCATATTAAATAGGTAGTTGATATATAAGCACCCTCCACTTGAATATACGTCACACCATTCTCCACCCACAGGGTGATTTTATAGCGAACAAATAGGGGGGACAAATTTAGCAGGAATTTTATCCACTTTTGGCTATTACACAATTACAAGTTTTTTGTCTTAAACACCAACCGTTACCTCTGGATATTTCATATCATAAGCCTTCATCTCACTATATACAAAATTAGGTAATAGACCATATATGAGGAGTACATAGAGAAAGCAACCGCTGTCTTACTCAAGATGTATGAATGTGACATCTGAGGTTTAAGCCTCTATATTCCAATATGTTCACTCCAGTATTGGACCACCATTTATTTCTGTTAAGCATTTATTATTATTATTATTTTTTTATTACACTATTAGCTTCACTAATATCTTGTCATAATCTAATAACTTAGAATCTATTCACTTCATTTCAGATAAAATGTCACTTATATCCCATTATTCCATTATATTATTTATTTACCTTGAATATTATCAGAACCCAAGTTGCATTTAATTAATTGATTATTATTTGCCATTATATTAAAGACCTATAGCTCACGTAGTTATGTAAAGCTCTTAGTCATTAGTAGTAAATCGCATGTTGGCATAGTAAATCATTAAAACCTAAATATACAAATTTCATTTATTATTTTCTTCATTCTCTCTCATCTCCTGATTATTGATTATTTTATTTATTGATCTAATTTTGTATATCTCAATTGTAAATTAGATTTGATATTCACATATTATTCACATCCTCTAATTAGTTCACTCCATCATCTCCATATATAATTAGTGACATCCACTTTGTTTACTTTCACCAACTCAGATCTCCTATCAGTCACTTCGATATTCGAGCACTTCATTATTTCGAATCCTAAATATACCTAGCACATTTATAATAATTACCTATTATCAGATATTGAGAATTCTCTCTAATTTATATATCTTATTATTTATTAATTATTCCCATTATTATTATTATTCTTATTTATAATTTAAATTTCTACTGTTCATTCAACTTACCTTAATCATGATTATCCTCTTACTCTTTAATATTAAAGGTGTAATTATTCTATTACTAGAGCTCTATTACTTTCATTATTCTCCAAAATTTCACTCTTCTTAGATAAACTAATATTAATTATTATTCCACTTCATAATTAATTATTTAATAATTTATTATATATATTAATTAGTATTAATTATACATATATTATTACTATTTACATTTATTATTATTATTAATTAAATTAATAATTAATGATAAACATAAAATTATTCCTTACCATTAGGAAGTTCTTCAACTCATATTATTATTATTTAAATTTATATGTTTTCAAACTAAAGCTTTCGACCTATTGTTTCCTTTGAAATCTTTTCTGAATTTTTCTGAAGTATTGTTACTATTTAAGTTTTCCACATTTCAGTCTTAAATATCGCATAATAATAGTTCAATAATCTTCATCTTTGTTTTTAAAATATCCTTAATTCTACTCGTGGTACAATTAAAATCACTTTCCTGATTGAATAAAACAATCTAAATGTTTATAATAATATTTATTGAAAGGTTTTAAGAAGGTATTAAATTAAATTAAGCAGAATAAAATAAAAAAGCCTGTACAAATGTAGGTACTATAGCCAAAACTTTTAATACATTCATCCACGCTCTTTTTTTTTTTTGAGTTTTTTTTGCAGGACTTTCATATGTATATTTTTATTTATGGGTTACATTGAGGAAGTAAAAATTAGTGAGTTAGAATGGGCACTACCTGTAAATTGATTAAAATTTCATAAATGTATTTTTTATTTATCTACTCATTACTTATTTATAAAAAAAAAATAAAAGGGAGAAAGAATATGAGAACTTAGAGAGAGATTTCTTTACATTTACATTTCAGCAAATTTTGTACAACATTCAAAAGGATTTACTTGGTTTTCCTCCAACCTTCAACGCAAGGCAGATTTCTCTTTCTCACACAAAATATTTTAGGCTATCAAGAGTTTTCATAAAGACATGGACCATCCAAGAATGTTTTTGATGTAATAAAGTATAAAATTGGTTTAGGTAAAAAGACATGACCAGCAGAAGTTGAAAAAGAGAAATGGTTAGCGGGCTTGGGGGTAAAATTATAAGACCATGACCACCGTTTCCAAGAACGCTTGAGATTTTGTAAAAAAGTGAAATCTGTGATCAAGGGTGGGCAACGGCACTTGTATTAGGACTAGTACAAACAAGAAAGTAGAAGAATGTCCCTAGAATGTTAAATTGCATCCAAGATAATATCACCATCTTCTAGTGTTCAGTTTGTTTCCAAACCAGTCCACTGAATGTAATAAACTATTACATCCTATCTCTATAATAAGTTGGTACCTATCAAGCAACCTTATAGCAGTGGGGTCTAATAGTATTAGATTTCAAAACAATTCAATAAAAAATAAACTGTGTATATATAAAATTAAAAACAGACATATTGCCAAATTCTCAAAATCTAATTTAAGTAAAATATAGAGGAATTCTATTGCATTTGAATAAAAATTTAGATTTATAAAATTCGAAGGTGTATATAAACATAAATATGCTACAGGGCCTCTAAATATTATTTTAAATTATAATTGTTTATCAGCCAGATCTATTTTTTTTTATTGAAGGGTGTGTCTGTCTTGAGCTCGCATGAGCTGAACTGGAACACAGATGACAACGATCGAAGAGGGTGGGAGGAGCTTCCCTGCAAGGGACTAGGAAGAATACACGGTTCACTGTTGAAGAAAACAATTAGAGTTATAATAACTATTTTACAACTCAAAAAATACATACCTAAAAAAATACTCTTGTTGACCTTCATTTTTATTTAACACTTTACAAAAATAAAAATAAATAAATTTCTTCTGACACTTGATTTTCATGAGAACTCAGAAATTGTTTGCTTATGTAGATTGCACAAATAAATTAACAATAGTAAATGAGAGACACTCACGATCTTTATATTCCACATTATTATAAATATAGTCGTGCTTTTTATATTACATACTGTATCCTTAGATATGAAAAGAAAGATTAATAATTTTTTAAATCAATTTAACCACTTCTTTTTTATATAATAATCATGTTTTCGCAATATATATATATGCTTGTAAAAAGTGAAGAAGATACTATATATATATATTTATCAGGTAAATACTATATTTTTATATTATTATATAAGGTATATATATATAAGTAACACCAAATAAAACTGGACTTTTGAGTAAATTTAGGGATATACTAATTAAGGAAATAAAAACATAATCGGGAAGCTGTTAGTTACTAGCTATGTGCAAAAGCTATATAGTATAATATATATATATATAATGTCCCATGTTTACCTAATAAACACCAACTCAAAAAGGGAACACAAACAAAACACACACTCTGTAATATTCGCTGTTTATTTGTTGTCTCTGCAATCTATAGAAGTCAAATTAAGAATCAGTAACCACATCCCATGTAAATACTTCAAATATAATGTAGAAATATGCATTCATGTCACCTCGGATTTAAAATTGTTGAGAGTAAAATTTATTTTATATGAATTTTTTTTTATTATGAATTATTTATTTGAAATTTTGCAAATAAAAAATTGTAAAAAATATTTTAAACTGTAATTTATTATTTTTAGGGGCCTACATTTTGGAGTCACTTATGATTGCCACAAAATTACATCAATAAAGTCTTTCATTAAGAACTATGCAAATATCAAATTATAATTATGTTATGGTAGGGCGGCTTCTTTTGTAGCATTTCACGAGTGTAGGACGTTTTTATACGGCAAATATTTCGTGGGGCGCTATGGTGCTTCAAATAGCACAGACGGAGGGCGCCCACGGCTTATAGAAACGCACACCACAATCAATAGGGCGTGTCGAAAGTGAGACCCGGATGCAGAAGAGATGAGAGACTACGCAGCTTTATAGTCACTCAATAAAACTATCTTCACTTTTACATTTACCTATTTTAAACTTCATTTCTAGCTCTATAAAAATCCCAGTAAGAGCTTATATGCATATAATCCATCAACCTCATTTCAGATAACAGCTTTTATGATATTTATTTTGAGTACGGGACTTTGGTCACTTTGATGTGTGTTTTTAAAGTCATTTGCTAATATTTATTTGGTAATATATTCGCAGTATAAAATAAAGCCAAAAAACATAAAAAGGGTACACTTCCCAAGAGAAAAGCGTTTCACCATGTCGTACAAAACACACACACGGCGCTCAACCATTCTCTATTTGGGCCATATATATATAACTATAGGTATTCTGTAGCCAGGACATAGGCTATATGAGGATTTTATTAGCTCCAGTATTTTAGTATATATATATATATATTATATATATATAGTATATATAAGGATACATATATATATATATATACCCTATGTATTAACTACCTCACAAGGACTACTATTTTATCCTCTGAGATGGGTCCCTAATAATACTATTTGACTAAGGTATCTGATAGTGAGTATATATTTTCTACGTTAAAGTAAAATATATTACCATAACCTTTACCCCTGGAGTTTGTATGATATAATAAGGATATAACATAAGTTATAATATTATTATATTAATATATATATATATATATATATATATATATTATTAATTTATATTAATATATATATATTAATATATATATATATAATATTATAATATATTATTAATATATATATATATTATATTAATTAATATATTAATATATTTAATAAAATATATATTATATATTTTATATATGTATATATATATATATAGCCTATTATTAGTATCACCAGTTGAACCGCTTCTTCTGTGAGCTGTTGGATGGGTCCTGTAAACTAGCATTTCACAAGAAAATTAATATATATATAAGTTACATTATAATATTATATTATAATATATATAAATATTATATATATTAAATTATTAGTGTAAGATTAGCCAGCGGGGGATATAGTATATATATTATTTGATTACTAATATATAATATTGATATATACTTATTGGGAGTTATTTATTTGCTAGAAAATAGTGAATATTTGGAATAGCGGAATATACTATTTATTAATAGAAGATAGAATAGAATTTGACGTATATGTATATCGGATTGACGTAGTAATTACAGGGTTTGGGTGTTTTTTTTGAAGAACTTTTTGATTTGTGGTAGTTATATTAATGAAAAAATTCATAATTATATTTGAATATTTTTTATGTAAATTTTTATTTTGGAATTTTTTAGGATTTATTTTTGAGAGAATCGTGACGTGCAGACAAATATAATTGATTTGTAAACAAAAACTTTTTTTTATTAATTCGATTAAAATTCAGTCTCCTCACCTCCTCAAGTACATGGTGTATGAATGATTTCAATTAATTTACTTAAAATACTTAAATAGTAAGCTTATAAGTTTTATGATACAATTTTGAAACTTAGTTACTTAACACTAAAGAGAGTTGAATATTTGTAATATTAATGAATAAATTATTTTTAACATTCAGAAAATATTAAATTAAAGAAACACGTTTGAAACATGAGATTTTGTTTAGCACATTTTTATAGATTTCTATTATATATAGAAATTTTAAAAAACAGAGTTAAATGATAGCTTGATATTGTGAAATTATCTATATTTTCTATAGAGCCTATATTACTAAATTTTATTTTGATTTAATCAAACTCTTGTGAATTATGTAAAAAAAATTAAAAATTTATAATATATTAAAAAAGAACAAAAAAAAATCAAAACAACAAACTTCGAAATATTGTCTTTGAAGCTTCAAATAATAAAAATCAGTTTAGAATTATAATATAAAAAATATATAACTTTAAAAAATTTACAATTGATTTTACAAAATTTACGTGTATCATTCCTGTATTATTAATATATATATATATAATATATTATTAATATATATTATATTAATTTATATTATATTATAATATTTATATATTAATATTAATAATATATTAATATATATAAAATTATATATATATCATTATATATATAATAATATATATATATTTATAATATTAATATATTATAATATATATTATATATATTAATTAATATATATTATATTATGTAATATATATTGATATATATTAATATATATATATATTATTATATATATTAAATTAATATATAATATTATATATATTTTATATATATTATATATATATAATTTATAATATATATTATAATATTTATAGTGATACATTCCTTTTAATTCTATATATATATATATATACGGGTGTATCGTTAATATTGCGAGATCCTCTAAAAAAAATCAGTTAATATAATAAAAAAAATCAAAGAAAGGAGCATATAAATATATAAGATAATTATTATATATATTTTCAATAAAACTCATTTTTCAACGGAAACTCAGGGCCTATCTGATTTCCAAGGATTACTATGTGATAGAAACTTATATATGTGAGGGACTAATTATATCATGATATAATTTTTATATTGCCCGTATATTATATACTACATATATGCTACTATATACTATACATTATTTACATAACTAACTTTAATATTAAGCACAAATATATATTATATATAACTATATATATATATACCTATTAATAGTGAATAATAGGTGATATATATTTTATTCTATACTGACTTGTTATAATTTATTACTAGATTATATATTATACGTATCTCGCTTCAATTTATTATATACTATATATATTTATACTTAAGTTTTATATATATAAAATACCTAGTTAGTTACTCGAGCGTCTATATAAATAAGATTATCTGTTGTTTCATAAATAGTTGTAATGCCTCACATAATATATTATATATATATAATTTTCATAATAATATTATATTATATAATATTAATACATAATCACAAAGATGATGATTATGAAAATGTTATTAGCGATATTAGGCATATTATTTGTGAGATTAATTTTAGCGGTCTATGACTTAGTTATATTAACGATACAGGTTAAATATATATATTCACAATATTTATTATTATATAGATATAAGGTATGGCACCAGATAGAGATGGTGTTTTTTTGTCGTACATCATTCAATGGGGGGGCGTATGTTCTTTTTTTCTCGCGTTAGGGGGGTTGTATAATGAATATGTATTTTTTTCTGTGTAGCAATTTATTTTCTGTTCGTCTCTTATTTTTCTTTACCCTACTCGGAAGTATTTAACTATAAATCAGCCCTAACATGGTTAATAGTAATTTATTATGAAATAATGGCTCATCATATGATTGCTGATTTTTTTAGAATTTTAGGGACCTGAGGCATATCACATTTGGCCCTCCTTTTAAGGGTATTGGCTGATATTCTCTCTCTGTGTGCCGACTGGTGTTTTTTTGTGTTCTCTGGGTGTTTTAAAAATTTTTTTTTTTTTTTTTTTTTATTTGTCTTATAACCTAATTTTGGCTTGACGAAATCAAACAGATTTGACCTTTAGAGGGGTTTTTATAGCCTTTTGAAAAGACACTACGGTTGGAAACCACTTTACATAGGGATAATGTTCAGCGATGGTTTGAAGACGAAGGGCTATGTGCCTTGATTAGGAGTTTTTCATATTTACGAAGAAATGCCAAAGTGGTGTTTTTTTAGGTAACATACTAATATATAGGTATAGTCATACTAATAGATATCATACAATACTATTCCTCAGTATAATTTGATTCGAAGAATACTTAGGTGTATTTTCTTATTCATATATATACTATATATATAGGTATGATGCTTTTTGAACTGTGAACAGTTTTACTACTTAATCAATAATATATAATTATAACAATATGATTATAATACTACTATATATATATATAATTAAGAATATTTATATATATATTATACCATATATATTATATTATATATATATATTATATATATTATATATATATTATATATATATATATATACTATATATATATTATTATAATATAAACTAATAAGAATTTGATACTTAGCTTGAGGCAGGCGTGTGCTCCAGACAGGTATAAATGGTGCTCCTCCCAGCACAACAACCGAAAGAAAATATTTAATTAAAATAAGCGAGCAGCTTCGGCATACCCTATCACATTCCAGTAAGTAGAAATTGGTAACCACATCTTACCTTTCGGGACTGCACTGATACAGTAGAATTTTTTTTTTTTTCTGCATTTTTTCGATTCTAAAAACAAAGCTAATAATCTACAGTAACCTCATATTTCATTTTGATTTATAGACCTATATTTTATATTCTATAACATTATATAGTATATATATATATATAATATATAATATATATATATAGTATTATATATTTATATTATCTACATAATCGGTATAGTTTTAGTAATATCAGGCCCTTATTAGTTATACTCAATATAATATATTAGATTATTTTTACTAGTCAAATAATGTTTAATACTATATTTTGGTTGCGTAGTTATACAGATTGAACACACAAAACGAAGGAAAACTGCAATATTTTTTTTATTTTATTTTTTCTAGCTCCTTATAAATTTATTATTTAAACTATTTCTACCACTTTCAGACTTTTATAATCATCTTTCCTGCAATGGTCTAGCCTGTGGCCTAATAGCTATATATAGCCCTGTAAAATTATTTGTTTTTGCTTGAAAACTTTGGAAATTAATTTGACCCTTCCAAAGTGGTTAAATTAAGGCAGAAAAAACGACCGGACACATAATTTGCATTTAAATAAAGAACCCATGTAACTTAAAACAAAAGACCCGACCTTGGCACAAAAACACTCCCTTTAGATGTTACCACAATATGTTATTTACCAGAGTTTACGCATGATACATATGTTTGAAGGTCTCAATTATATAGATATTTAAATAAAAAAAAAAAAAAAAAAAAAATAAAAAAAAATAGTTAATTTAATAAAAAAATTTTTTTTTATTACCTCAGATTTCTTGAGCTCTTCTGATGGAATGTATAAGGGAATGTGCCAGTGCCGGATAACCCCCCTCCCTCCTAGAATAAGTTGACATGTTCTACACCCGTCCTTGACACCTTGAGTTTTAAATCCGCCTACACCTCGGAATCCTTCTGTTAATAGGTTTTTTACACACATATGACTATTTGTATATCTCAACTAATTTTTCCAGAAATATTTAGGCTTGGCCCTAGGAGATATGGAGGACGTTGATTTTGTTTGCAATGGTCTGGTTGTCCCACATCTTATATGTAATTGATTATTTGACATGCTGCCAAGAGTACGCTCTACTCTCATTGAGAGCCCACAAGAATATTCTGAGCGCGAAGCAGGGACGTTTACTGGTGACGCACAGGACTTTTAATTCACAAGGACATTTCGTTCCATTTGCTACAATTTTTGAATTGTTATATGAGAAGAGAAGAAAATGAGTGAACGGTATGAGCGAGGTAGCTAACCCATTGTTTCTTTGGCACTTTCCATACGGGTGGGAAAATAGCTTGTTGCAATCTGCCTACAGCGCTAATTACTACAATTCTCTGTTCAAAGGGTCTTAAGCTTGTAACATGGCTAGTTCTTAATCGATTTTTTCTTGGCTATCAATCTCTTCAGAAACATCAGTCCACCAAATCATCATCTTCTAGTCTCTGTATTGAGTGTATTTTTAAGTCAATGAGAATGACGTTTGTACCTGTAATTAAGTCTGATTGGCTTCTCGACACTCAGTCTCCTTGCAGGATTTCATTTTGCGTAATGAAACGCAAATTTTTGTCCCGCGATCTGTTGAGAATATACGCATTTATGCAATCAGGCTTGGTGAGTCAGATGATTCATCTGAAGACGGTTCCACATTTACAATTAAGGATCGAAAATGTTATTTCAATGCACGCACGCAGAATTATAGCGCTAAGCTCAAAAACAGTGCACATGTATTCCGACGCCTCAAACCTGAACTCTGCCTAAGGTTACTCTGACCACGTTTTCTGAGTCCGTAACTGAAAACTGTTCTCCATTCGTTACTGAGGGTCCATATTGCGGTCGGTTAATTATGTTTTCTATTAAATACTTTTGGGTATAAATTTAATTCATAGTTATATTACTCTGAGGTGGTTAATGCTAGGAAAGAAGGAATATATATACCCGTCGGGCGGGTGACTTGGACCACTTTAGTTATAACTTTGTCTCCCGACTTTCCCCACCATAATGAACTTTTTGAATTTTCTTCTTTTTTGAAAATCAAGGCCCTATAGCTAGTAGGTCATTTAATTACGAAAAAAATAATAAAATGTAATTATCAAAATAATAGTTTGTGAATTTAAATTTCTAACAAAAGGGCTAATTCAAGTTTACATTTGGCACCTTGGAGATTGGTCGTGATATTCTGCAGACGAATTGTGATGTTGAGAGCATGAATCGGAAGACCACATCTGTTTTAGGAGACTCTTATTCTTTTGACCGCTCTGAGCAATCTTTCCAATTTTATATTTCTCTCAGATTTTTAAACTTAATGTTTATAATATATATTTTTTTTGAGTAATTCAAGACAATTTATATTATAACAAAAAGTAAGGATTAATTTGTATTTTGAAGTAAGTGAGAGTAAGAAATACAGAATTTAAAAGAATTGCACAAGACAGACGTGGTTATTTCCGAGCGCAGGGAGGCAAATATTGACACGCTTTTTGTATAATGTGCGCACTTATATGTTAATTTATTTATTTATATAACTTTTTCCAATTTCTCCATATTACCCTTTATAAAATTTAATGTACAGTAACTATTTATTATATTGGAACAATATTTTATACTTATATTGCTCATGAATAAAACATGATAATATTTACGAGTGATGATCCGACATCACGGGGGCGTTCTAAAAAGGTGGGCACCCCAGTCACCCCCCACCGCAACACTATATATATATATATATATATATTATATATAGTATATATATATATATAGTAATATGATTAGAGACTCATTAAAGGTATTTATTATAATTATATATATAATATTATTATTTATATAGAAACTAGGTGTTTTATATACCCTAGCCAAACTACATAATTGGCGTTTTAGCATATATATGAATATTAAATAATAGGGATATACCATTGTATTTATTTTATATATATAGGCCTATAGTAATATATATATTAGTACTGGGGGTGCTATTACATATATATTTTTCCAACATAAGATTGGGAATACCCATTTAGCTGTTGTATATCTATCCTATGAGCAACTATGGTTCATACGATCTGGTGGATTCTTTATTTTTATGTAACTGTCGTCGTTACTTTTTTTATTTTTTATGTATTCTGATTTGTTGTGTGTATTTTTTTTTTTTTTTCAATTTCTCCAGTATGAAAATATACGTGAAATAATATATTCATTTCTACTATGCACCTGACCGTATGAGATATGTAAGACTTGTCATTAAGCATGCCCTATTGCCTAAAATTTTATCCAAAAAAATTTAAAGAGAGAGTGCTTTTTTTTAATTATTATTATGTATTTTGAGTCATTTTTTTAACTATCACCCGGTTTCCAAAATTTTAGGTTTTATGTTTCACTAGGTATATTGAACGGTCTCTCTGTGTAAGGTTTTGATTAGAAATTAGTTTTTTGCTGGCAATGTTGGTATCATTAAACTTTCTTAGAAATTTTCCCAATTTGTTGTGGGATGCAGATCAAGGATGGGACCTAACAAATTTCACAGTTACATAGGTCGCGTTCATATTAACTCTTCCTCAGGTGTAGCTTTTGTAAAATGGATATATCATAATCGGAATCAGCACAAATCCCCTATATAAAACTCAAACCATCAATGGGTTCCAAAATAATAGTACCATAATTAGATGAAATTTGTTGGAAAAAAATGTTCCCAAAAATCAAAAATTGATTTCCTACCATTATGAAATTAATTACTTTTCTTAGAATCCATTATTCAATGCGGATTTATTATTCGGGCTCTCCATGTGTTTTTGTTCCTAGACCTCACTATAATGCTAAATTGAAAAATATATGCTTCAAACTTTACTTACATAGTTGCAACTAAGTAGACTTGCAGTCTTACTTAAAACAATGCTAAATTTCTTTTTAAATAATTGACTAGTATATCCTAAAGAATTTACATTCTACATATTATATTATTGTATATACGATAGATATATATATATATATATAGTATATATTATTATTAATTTATAATATATATATATTTATATATTATATATATATATATTATATATAATATATATATATTAATTAATATATAACTGGTGATAAGAGAAAAAAGTCGCTATAAAAAGGGGGGAGTATGAAAAAGAAGTACGGCATGGTGAATGAGGAGTTAAGAAACGCAGTGAAATCAAAAAAACAAAGAGTATATTATTAGGAATTTGAGGATGAAGACATAAGAACGGCAGGGGAAACGGAATAGTAAATATGTAAACGTCAATTTACATTAGCTCAAATGTGTAAAAATAGAAGAACTAAAGACAATACTACTAAGAGAAGAATAGGGAAAGAGATATCTAGAAAGAGGATTTACGATTTAGGACACGGGGAAATAATTTTTATATATGGATATGGCTAAGAGCATAAGAGATAGGAAATAAATAGGACACCGGAAAAAATGCTAATACGGTTTACTGATAAGGCGGGAGATTTACCATCTTCTAAAGTAGAGAAAGAGGATAGTGGCTGGAAAAGATGTGAGCGAATATGTATATTCGAGGAATTTATTGAACTCGTAAGTAAGAGTGAAAGGGAAGGAGGGAATGAATGAAATACCCTTGAGAGAGTAAAGAACAAGATATATATATGAGGAAATTAGAAAATGATAGACACACTCAACAACTTCCAGCAGCAAATTATTAAAAATATTACTAAAAGATGGTTGTGGAATAGTTTGGTTTCTCTGCATTACATAAAAAACATTATGTATTTAATCACAGGAGAGTTGAGAATATTAACTAAATGGTTGAACTAAGATTTGTTAAATTCCACAAGGTATGGAAAGAAAGAAAAAGTATAGAGGATTTGAAACAATTGAAATATTTAGCGGAAATTATAAGAGGAATGGATATTGTTTAGGTGGGGGAGGAGTAAAATATAATGAGAGGATCTTGGTAAATTAAAGATATGAGTAATTTGGAGGTCGCGGACTTTATAGTAATATTGGGTAAATGGCATAACCGGTGAGTTTTTCAGACCAGGAAAGTATAACTTCATTAAACAATTGTAACCTAATATATTTTATTATTTCAATGAAAGATTTAGCTTTAACACAGTAAGAAAAATCATAGAGTGGAGAATGGTAGAAGGCGTAATGCTGTGCTTTCATATATTAGACTTTGGAAAAAAGCATTCTGATAGATTAATTATATAATAGGTAGAGCAGTAAACTTAGTGGAGAAGTGTTTATGAATTTAAGATTACTCACGATGTAATGACTTTTAATATATATTATACCAGAATTAGTCTGAATTGGGCAAGCCATAAAAAGTAATATGTAATAATATTATCAAAAATCCAATAAAATACGAGTTTAGAAGGATACAGGAAGAAGAGAATTGAGTTTTGAAGTGAAACGGGAGTTAGACAGTGAAAGCTGTACTTGCACTTCAAATTAGCTTCATTTTGCACTTTATACCTGGAGCAGTTTCATGCCTTAAAAAAGTGATTATTGCATAAGGGTAGGAATAGGGCAAACACACTTTGGTTTTGCGGCAGTGATAACATCAGGACCCTCAAAGAGGCCTAGTAAAGAAGCTGTAATAGATAGAATTGAGAGTAACTAAAGATTTTTCAAAATGGGAGATTTCATGAAAATCAATTGTGAGGAAATCCGGAAATAAATGGTGATTGCAAGAAGAGTAGGGAAGAGATACCGCTTAGTGAAACTTATTAAGAAGATAATAGAGCTTAAGCAAGTCGAATTAGACTCTTAAGTATTTGCGCAGGCGTTGGGGTATTTGATAAAGATCAAGGGTAGACATCAGGATGACCGTTAGTTGAATAGGGAGATGGGGATTTTCACCAAGAATATATGGAGTTAATTTTGTTTATAACGTCGTTTGTTCTAATGAGACATAAGGGCATTATTCATAATTTACACAGAGGTTAAAATTATTAATTTATAAAACCAAATATACACTCCGAGGAAATTTGGTTGTTATTATGGGATACTGAAAAATGCTCGGTATTCCACCGCAGTGTGTCAAGTGGAAGCGGGAACGACACGTGGGCAATTTATCCGAGCGTTCCCACACTGGTTTTCCCATAGTAAAAAAAAAAAAAAAATAGGCCATTTTTTTTTTTACGAGCTAAACGTGAACCCGACAAAGAAGACGCTATTTGCTGATTATATTTGTAAACGGTTGATTATATTTTCTCTGGATTTGTTTTATTTCTCTCTTTGTGATTTATTGGAATCTGTTTTTATTAAAAAACATGAGGTTAACTGTTCAGTAAAGGTTGGTTTAACCTAACATAAGATCATTGTTTTGAATATAATTGTCATAATAGAGGGAATGTGTATTAGTGAAGGATATTGATGTATTTGTTAGAATACGTGAATTAAGGTAAAATCTATTGGAATTTTATACAATGTTTATCTATTAGGGTTGGCGGGTGGTTATTTTTTTTGTTTTTCCGTATAAGATTACTAAGTGACCATATTGGATTTAAATAATATGTCTTTTGAGACTGGCAGTTCGTCATTATTCAGCGAGCTCGATACATTCTGTGCTCATTAGCTATTGTAGGCATTCTAAGAAATCATATAAATAGCTATGTTACTTCCATATTATATTAATTTGACAAAATATTATATTATTTAGTTATGTTTCCCCAGCACTGGATATTTATTAAAAAATTTGCCACTAACATATTTACCAGTTAGAAATATTAAGCTGTGAATATCACATTGAAAGTACGTATTATAACAAAATAAAAACGTAATAGATAGAGCTTACGGAGAATAATGAGTATGTAACTATTATATATTAGACTCACAAATATAGAAGGAGTATATCTGAGCTGAGAGACAGAATTGAGAGGAGCGAGTCTAGAGTGATGAGGAGAGAACTTAGGGTGATGGAAACCTGTATTGGGAATGCGTAGAGAGAACCAGTTAAGTTTATGGTATTTTGGAAATGTGAACAGAATGAAGGAGGGAAATATTGATGAAAGAAGATGATTAAGAATTTGAGAGTTACGCAGATAAGGTAGGAAGCCGCAGGGAAGACCTGAAGGAGAGATGAATGGATTCGGTTCGGACAGGAGGCTGAGTGCAACGTAGAGGTTACAATTAGACGAGTAGAGTGAAGTAGAAGATACGAACGAACATTTGAAGATAGAGATGCGAGAAATCTATGGAGAAGATTCTGGAGGAGTAGCACCTGACAGGCATACCCTATACAGGATGGGTGGTACAAATATTTATTATTTATATCACCATAAAGTATATAGTTCTTAAATCATTTATAATAATATATAATATATATATTAATATACTACAATATATATATTATTCTATTTTCATTTATATAATATAGTAAAAGGAGGTGTCATAATATTTAATATACCAATTCATACAAGCATGGAAAATTATGTTGTTTCATAATAAGCTCTATTGGCCCCTCGGACCCTTCTCTGGAAATTTTTTATGAGCGAGACTCGACACCTATTTAGTACGTGGCTGGTATTTATTTTTTATAGTACTAAAATATTAGGGTGGTCCTCATTTTAATGTAACTTTTAGTCAACTATATATATATATATATAAATATATATAATTAATATATATATAAGTATATTAATTATAATATATATATATATATATAATTAATATTAATATTATATTATTTATATATATATAAATTATATATATATATATATAATATTATTATTTATTATACTTTACCAATGCAACATGATATGCTTCAACATTTAAAATTAATCAACTATTCAACATAGGTTAACATAAGATAACATAAGAATTTAGGTTACCATCATCAACTTTTCCAAACAAATCCATCAAGGGAACTTTAAATACTACAGCCACCACAATACTCGTTTGTTAACCTTCCCTTACATTAACCAAGGCGAATAAATGGCTTTACCTAATTCACAACATCTCGCAATACCTTTCAACAAACATACCCAAAATCACTCGTGCGGAATAATTTATTCTATTTACATATATCATGGACTCCAAACCTTTATAAACACAAACATAATTTCATCAGCAAGCAGGAAATTGAACATATTAAAGACCAAATCAACCAGCACGCTCAAAAATTCATAGCGGAACACCAGTACGAGGCTATCCACCCCACCATGTAGCAACAATACATATGCCCAACTCCTAACAAACTTGACGCACACGTTAGCTACAACCGTTGGCTTTACGGCTTTTAGGCTTAAAACCCACTTTATGATTAAAAACAATATAAATAAAACTCCAAACAACACAAAGCTAAAGCAAAATACTCCGAATGGAGAACAGGCAAAAAGGTGATTTTAAATAAAATAAGGATAGAAAAGACCATCACAATCTTTTAAACCAAAATACCGGCATATACATTACCCTCTCTTAAATTTTGATTTTAAATTAGTTCATTTCTTGTGATAATTGATTTAGGTCCATTTTTTTGCTATATTTTATTCTTATTGCCAAAATATACTACTCAAATTCATTTCACAAGGCCCAACGCACTGCGGATCGCCAATATCTTGCTTTCCCTCTTCCAGTCCCATACACTAGAGGAGTAAACAAGCCCACCACGGGTATTCTTTTACGTCTTCGGGGGCTTAAGCTATATGGAGGTTTCTTAAGGGAATTGAGGCTAGGAAAAGGAGGGGTGGAAAGATTTCACTGGAGAATGTTTTTCCTACTAAGCCCGTCTGCTGAATTCTTTGTTTTCTCTTAAATCATTCGACTTGACCTCTCCATGGCCTGTGTATAGGGCCGCTATTTAAGATGTCAGTCATTTTACTTTTTTTTATTCATGAATTTTGTCATATAATATTATTTTCTTTATTAGGAGGCTATGACTTAGTTAGAGCTTATTTAGAGGTGGTTACTGTAAAATCACTTTTAGTAATATTTCAAACATAATGACTACAAACTAAAACTACCACTATATAAAAATATTACATATATAGAATCTCTCTCGATTACTCTGAGTGGCCACATATCAATCAACAATTTGTTCTTTGAGACTACCGACTCCAGCAGTCAATTCAAAATTTCTTTGTATTGCGAGATAATTATTACGAGTTGTGTCAAAGTCTTAAAGCACCTTAATATTAGAGTTAAGGTTGTTTCGGGTCCCAAATATAAATGCACATCGGACATGTGTAAATGAATTACTTAAAATACCTTTCCAGTATTATTTTAGAACACAATTAGTTTTCTCTGCGCATACAACAATTTAAGTTTTATATTTTGCTGCTTTAGGCAATTCTTTAACCCTTTATTTTTTAATTAATCTTATTCTCGTTAACATGTGGAACACAAACTGTACTAAGGTGCTACGGTTTATTATACGTTTATAAATTGTCGAGATTTCATGTTTAAAATTAAATAATTAATAAAGTTTGTTAGTTTCATTTGAGTCGTCGCCAATTCGAGTTAATTAAAAGTTACGAGAATTTTAACTATTTTCCAAAAGTTAATAGGCTAACACAGTTATAAATTATTAATTTAGCTGCGTTATTCTTCACAGAAAGTTACCCGACTATAGCAGCCTTATAGTTTGCAAAAATCGAGACTCAGAAAACGCTTATCGTTAATTTGAAATAATTTACAAAATTCAATACAATTAGATGATACATAGGAAATTTTGAGCGGCACCAGAAATTATCACCGAGTCAACGATGCGTCACAGTTCGGATACTAGACTGACAATTGTTAAACATTTAATTAGTACCAGATGTTCTTTATCCGTTTATATCGGATATATTAAGTATATACTTAATACCTATACTTTTTTGGTAATATTTTTAATCTTTAAAAAAATTAGTATTAATATTTTTATCAATTATATATAAGGTAAATTATAGTTTCATGTAAAATTGAGAAATAAAGGAGGTAAGAATGAGAATAAGTGTATGTAAATTTTGTAAAAAATTGATAATACTTGAAGGATTTTATTGGTAAATATCCTTTTACTCTGACTTTAAGATAAAAAATCCATCTTCTCTCATCTCTCTCTTCTCCATTTCTACTACTCCTCATCTTTTCACATTCATTTTACTTATTCTCTCTCTCTCCCATCTCTCTCCGTTGATTCCTCTTTAATTCTTTACGTCAAATTCTTCTCTCCTTCTTCTTTCGTTTTTAATATTAAACTCTCTCTCTCATCGGTAAGCGGACTTCATCTTCTCACTAACTCTCCCTATTGTCTCTCTATCCTTCGAATTTTTCCCACTTCTCTGAATAACACTTTTTATTCCACTAATGGATAACGGATCGTCAGAACGTAGCTGCCGGGCGGGGAGGTCAATCGGGACGGGCAGTTTCCACGAGTATCTCGCCCTCAGAAGTCTCACGCTTTTTTTTGCCAACTCTCTTCTCTCTCTCTATAAATCTCTCGCTTGCTCTCTCTTTGGCCTTCTATTACTATATCACAATATATAATAATATATATAGTTATATATATAATATATATATATATATATATATATTATAGTATATATATATTATATATATATTATATATATATATATATATATATATATAATATATATAACTATATATATATTATGTATATATATATATATAGTAATATATATATATTATATAATGTAATTTTTACTTGAGGTGAGTTATTTAATACATATTGACATGTAAATAAATACTTGCCAATATATTACTTATATATTATATCTCTATATATATATAGCTCTTATCAATTTAATAATATAATTAATTAATCAATAATAATAATGATATAATTAATAATTAATTATAATTAATTATTATAAATAATAATATTAATATAATAAATTAATAATTAATTGAATATATATACTATTTCACCAAACATATACAGATTAAAGGAATAAATATATTACAAATGAAATCTAATATAACAATTTACGAATCAGCAGAGTATAGATAATAAATAGTATGAAAAAGAAATTATTTATATTTATTAACACTAATAAGTTAACCTAAAATAAGTAATAATAGTTACACCTAGATATAAAAATAACCGCAAAGAGTAAATTGCAAGAGAGTTCAGAGGTTCATACTATCGGCCCTATCTCCTGGAGTATGAGAGAACTGACGGAGTAGGAGTATACTAATTTGCCACTCAACTCTACCAGGGGAGAAAAGGGATACTCCAGGTAACCACACACGCATCTTTAGGATATTTAGAGGTGTGATCTGCGGGAGGTATTTCCACTATTACCGAGCCACCTCCACTACCAGGAGTATGGTAATAACGATAATCCCCCACAACACTCTCTGTCCATAATCCAGTTCGGACTATCGTAGCCCACATTAATAAATAAAAAAATAATTATATATAACTTTCAATATACGCGGATTTCCATATATGTTATTAGTATTCTTGTACCTATCTTATCGTAGTTTAGAGATAGATTAATAAATAAATAAGATAATATAAAAAAAAAAGATATATATTTAATTTATTATATTACAATTTTATACATTATACATAAATATTTCAATAACAGCTGATTCACATATATGATATTAAAATTGATTTTCTATTAGTTAACTTAAATCTTAAGTTATTAAATATTCGAGTGGACTCTTCCTCCTAAATAGGATATATAGGTGTAAACTTCTATTATTATATAGTTTAGTACATATAATTATAATAATTATAAATACTTACTCTTAATTTATTTACTACGCATCCATATAATATCTACTTCTATGAATTATAATTAATTAATATAAATTCATATATATTATATTAGGCAATAAGTAATAAACGTCATTCTCTACATAGTTCACAATTTAGTATATTAAATAATATATTATATTAATAATAATAATTATAATAATAATAATTATATAAATAATATATAATAATACTATATAATAATAATAATTAAATAAATTAATATATATATATATAATGATTTGAATTAAAAAAAATTATATGTATTAGTTGATCAAACTTAATTTAATCTATTTCAATTTATTATTATTTTTTATGAGAGTATACTCAACTAGTGATTAACTATATAAACAGGGTGGTGACAACCCTCTGGGAGATTAAACAATACACCATAATAATAATAATAATATATCTTATAAAGGGGAATAAATGAGTCATATCATGTATCAATAAGCCATTATAAATTAAATACTTTATATTTTTATTATTTATTATTATATTACTTTATCTATATATAATATTATATTATTATATGATTATTATATTATTATTATTGAATTATAATTATTATTTAATTATTTACTAATTATTTATATTATTATATTATTTTAAATTATTATATATATATAATTTATATAATTATTTATAATATATATATTATTGATAGGTTAATTATATTATTATTATGTTATGAAGATCTAGACTCTATAATATATAGAAATTGGTATTAATAAAGTAAATTTTAAAACGGGCTCCATTTAATTTAGGATTTGTACATTATTATCGACCAATTACTCCACTTATAATCTTCAATATTAATATTATATATATATAAGTGTGTGTGGCCTAATAAATGTACGTACTAAAATCTGTTGAAATCTGCTATTAAAATAATATACTCTTGTATATATATGTAATTAAATTTTTATGAATGAATATACATAAAAATATTAATTTAGTACCCTTAGCATAAAAAGTTAACTAAAATATTTAATATAAATCCTTTTGGTAAATTCATGTTCCGCCACGATGACTCTTTATATATAATGAATTTTGTTTGGTAACAAATATTTTATTTTTATTCCCTAATCTCCGCGCCCGCCTGTTTGCTAATTCCCGAAATTCGAGGATGTAGAAGAAAACTGGAGCTTCGCCTGTCTGTGCCGTTTCCAATAGACGTAAGATAGTGGCGCAGAACGGGCTCTGAAACGATTGCATAGTTTGTGCGTTCCTGAGTGCCCGTCCGGGCTAGCTCCTGTCGGGCATTTTCTAGAAACGTCAGTTCTAATGTGGTTTTGGACAACTTTATTTTTAATTTAATTTATTTTATAAGCGGTCGTTGGTAAAATGCCTTAACATCGGCACTTTTTTATTTTTAACAATTTTAATTATTTTTTGATTGTATACAAAAAATCTTTGTATTTAAATATTAATATAGATTTTAAGAGTGAGAAAATGGCGGGGCATGGCTACATGAATAATTACGGTATTAAAATAATATACATATGAAATACAAACTTAAGACAAAATAAATTAAAGGTTAAAATAAAGTAACAATTTATTGAGTTCATTTTCATACAATTTGTAAATATAAGGTTCAATAACATATTTTTATGAATACATATCGAAATATATAAAATACATATGTAAAATAAATAAATAGAAAATAAAAAAGAAATGAAATTAAAATTCTTAAGTAAAATAAAATAAAATAGAATCTGCATAAGTAATGATAAATAAAACCAAGTAACATTTACATATTGAAAACATCAAAAATAAAACAAGCTAATCTAAAATGTACATAAAATAGATAAAAGATTTTAAGAAAATAAAAATACAATAAAATTTGTTATAAAAAAATAAAATATGTTAAAAAATACTCAAAAATACTAAATACAGATATGTTCAAAAAAACTTGAATGAAAACAAGGTTTTATATATGTGAAACCTAGTAAAATATATAAAAAAACCTGAATAAAAACAAAGTTTCATAACTGAAAAATAGTAAAATAAATCATAAAGGGAAACTAAAGAGCAACTTTAATGGGATAATAGAGTTGATAGTCTGGCCCTAAATAAGTAGGGGCGCGCCTTCGGCGCGCCCCACAAAAGTAGGTAATATATTTCTACGATTTTTTCTACATGCTAATCACGAATTTCTATTAGCAACAAGTCGGTTGATGACGGTCTGGCAGGGCTACATTCACTTTCTTAAGGGTATAGTTAAAATTTCTAATAAATATAATAAAAATTTTAAAATTATATTAAAAATAAATTATAGTTCATGCTAATTCTCAGTCTAAATTAATTTAATTGAGGTATAATCATAAAGGACACTATAATAATAAAGACAATAATTTATAAAACACACAAAAGTATGCAATCATTAAAACAATTACTAAAAATTTGTATTATAAGAGCGTAGAACGACATTATTTTCATCAGGAATATTTTCATTACTACTTAAGAGAATAATTCCCATTTTGGTAAACATCACCTCTCTGCTTTTATACCTCCAGCACTGCCAAACTAGGGCTTTTATTGCAAAATTTTTGGGTTACTTTTGTGTGTCATTAATTTTTAAAAATTGTTATTTGCCTTATAAATGATAAACCACCTTTTGCTTAAATATTACCAGTGGCTCTATCACTACCACCACTAATTCTTATCTCTATGAAAAACATTATTAATTAATTTATTATTATTTATTTGATTATTCACTTTATTATTCTGATACAATCAACAGTATATTATTATTATTATTATTATTATTATTATTATTATTATTATAATTATGCTCAGACGAGCCAAATGTTATTATTTTACTACTGAAACTTTGAAATGGTCCTACGTCACAATGCCTTAACCACAGTGCATTATTTTTTGCTAGTTGCTCGTTAATTAACTTGATTTAATAATAATTTAAAAAAGCAATTTGTAAAAACGTTTCATTTGACAGAATGAAATGATAATTTTGTTGATGTTTCTTATGTAATATGGTAAATTTTAGAAGCGGTTTTACTTTTTTTCACGCTTTTCCTCAGAGTGCTATATATTATACATTTTACATGTTTCTAATTGACGTTCTATATAATGTTTTATCTTAAGATTTACTGGGATTACTACTACAATAGCAACTCGCAGTAATTTTAGAGAGCGCTTGTTTTCAAAAAAAGGGCTAAAAATGTAGAGTAAAAACTTTCCCTATTTATTATTTGCGATTATTTCCTCGAAAACCAGAATCCCAAGAATTAAAGTACAATTTAACTATTGTTTGGTATGTTAAACTCAACTGATTTTGATGAATTTTACAAAGCCTGGACCGGGTTATTCCATTTGTGTGTTAAATATTTATTATTTTGGTTTTTTTATTAGGTCTACACTCCCCCATACTCCACCACCCCCCTCCAAATTCCAACTCTTCAACCAACCACCAATGTGTATATATTCAATTTACTATTAGATATTTTATCCACCCCTATTTTTAGTTTCATTTAATAC